>VYZW01030152.1:7673-25320 GCA_013401315.1 Balaeniceps rex | reverse complement strand
ACACTGGGACTCCTAAGAAAATCGCATGAGAACTGGTATGTTCCCACAGTGTTTCAGCTTCAATTAACTTACTCCATTTTTTCCATTAAAATCTGTTACACTGAAACATTTGCCACTAGCTCTATTTCTCCAGACTGCCAACCCGTAATGTCTTATGCTAATAATACAAAAAAAGGGTTTTCTAAAACTGAAAGCAACCTACATAATGCTATTTTGAATCAGAAACTCTAGCGTGTTCAAAAAGGCACATTCTGCAATACTAAGAGGCATCAAAAGTACCAAGCAGGTCTTTTCTGCAGCTGTCCCTTTCCTCAGGTGGTATTTCTGGGTATTACAGTATGTCAGTTTATATGATTTATTAGGAGGAAAAGGAATATTAACTTTGCAGTGACTAGCCATGCTCTCCTTGCAAGAAGTAACGAAACGATGGATCTGGCTGCTGCAGGTATAGCTGTCTGTGAATGGATTCAAACACCAATGTTATAGCTAAACACATCGTAACAGATTTTTTTCCTTACATATTTACCATTACATAATACTTCTAAAACAGATTAAGGAAAAATACATATATCAAACTGAAACCAATTGCTGCACTTCTTCAACTATTGTAACCCCATTCCTGAGTGTAAATGCCTCTGGTTGCATCCTGCTTACCACCTGCTGTATAAATACTGTACTGCTTTTATTTGCTGATTTTATTTACTCAAGAAGACCAATGCAGTATGACATCATTCACATTATCATTTTTTCATGTCCTTTTAATAAAATACTTAAATTTTTGTTACTTGTTACAGCTTCTATGGCTTGCAATGGATTTTACATCATAATCTGCGCTGTGACATTGAAATATGTGTGCCGTAACTCCTTTTGTTTGTCAGGGGGTGGTTTTGTTTTGTTTTTATGATTTATAAGTACATGACAACATTTATGATAATATAAAATACAGAATGAAGTTCTGTCCAAGTTCCAGATGAATGAGTATCAAAAGACACAGTGTGTAAAATACGTTGTAATCTTCAACTAAAAGCAGTGGCTGGCTTGGTATGTTAAAAAATTCAGGAAACAGTGCAAATATTTAACATATTACTTCTTGGGTATAGCATGTCTCAGAATTGAGACCTTACAAAGAAGATTGTTGAAAAGCAAGAATTACTAAGTTTTGCCCATGACCTTTACAAGAAGGATTTTTTTTTTTTTTTTAGCTTTTACTCTGGGCTTTTAACCACTTGATATTTTGAAAGAAGTTTTAAATTCTGGTTCTTGTCTTGCAATGCTGCTTTATCAACAGATATGCATTATCCGCCTCTGGCTGCATATATATTATTCAGTTGCTTTGCCTCTGGGATCTCTTAAAAAGCTGTCTGAAGAAATCCAGCTATAAAAGTAGCATCTTTGCTTGTTTCACTGGTTGGTTTTTAATGCTGTTCACCTGCAGGGTCATTTTGAATTCAGTGGGAATTTGTTATCCTTTCATGGAGAAGTGGGAGCTGGTTTCTTCTAAATAGCAATGCTTGAACACATGCACACGCATATTCTGGACATAACTGCATTGCCTTCAGCAGTCCAGAGTACTGGGTGACTTAGAATAAATGTGAATCCAGATTTTTGTACCAACAATTTGTGAAATTGCTAACATGGGTTTTGATAAAGGGGAAAAAGCTAAGATTTGGTGAAGGGAAAATGGAGGGAGAGGCAGCCTTGGGTCCAGTGAGTTAAAAGTGCTAGATCCTGCCATACTAATGTTACAGATTTCATTACTGGTTTTCTTGCAAAAAAATAATAATTTAAAAAAGGAGGATTTCATAGTGCAAAGTGGAATGTCATGCAAAAAAAGAAGCATAGGCTCCAAAGGTCCCAAACTGACAGGCTGACTATGAGGCAGCACTGGTAATGCAGTTATGAAAAGGAAAGTGCAAGGTCTGTGTTCGTTGAAAGAAGCATTTCTAGAAGAAATGGTGATGTATAGTGCCATACAGCACGTGCTAGTTTTGTCCTGGTTGTGAAGCCACGTAAACACCTGTAAAGCTTTTTCCACCGTGTTTGAAGGAGATGGCTCAAAACCAGAACAAATGCAGACAAAAGATGTCTCTCTCCAGTCTGAAAAACAGAAAACTAAGCAGAAATGACTAAAAATGCATGCAGTGGGTAAATGAAGTGGAAAATAAAGAACGATGCAAGATTGAGATGGGCCAGAGAATATACCATTATTGACTTAGGATGAATTTAGGCAAGAAATTAAGTCAAGTTCCCTGACTATTATAGCACTGAGAGTCTTCCAGTGGGAGAGAAGGTAGAGATACGAAAGTTTTTTAACATGAAGCTACAAAAGTTTGTTAACATACCTCTGAGAGTGGGGGACTAGACATGATGGTGCAGGAAACCGCCTTCCACCTTATGTTCCCCTCCTTATCTCGTGTAAGAGGAGAGTAAGGCAGTATTGCTGAGGATGCCAGTGACCTCTTGAGATCATCTGGTCCAACGCCCCCGCTCAAGCAGGGTCACTTGTCACCCAGCACTGTATCCAGTCAGGTTTTGAATGTCTCCACGGATGTAGACTCCACTACTTCTCTGTGCCGCCAGTGCCAGTGCTTGGTCAGCCTCACAGTAAAAGCGTGTTTCCTGATGTTCAGATGGCATCTCCTGTGTTTCAGTTTGTGCCCATTGCCTCTGGTCCTGTCACTGGGCACCACTGAAAAGAGCCTGGCTCTGTCTTCTTTGCATTCTCCCTTCAGGTATTTATACACATTGATAAGATCTCCCTGAGCCTTCTCTTCTCCAGGCTGCACAGTCCCAGCTCTCTCAACCCTTCTCCTAAGAGAGATGCTCCAGTCCTTTAGCCATCTTAGTGGGATGGACTCTCTCCAGCATGTTGATATCTCTCTTGTACTGTGGAGCTCAGAACTGGACCCAGCACTCCAGATGAGGTCTCACCAGTGCTGAGCAGAAGGAAAGGATCACCTTCCTTGACTTGCTGGTGATGCTTTTCCTAACATAGCCCAAGATGCACTTGGCCGCCTTTGCTGCAAGGTTGCATCAGCCTGCATGGACAACTTGTCATCCACCAGGACACCAAGGTCCTTCTCAGCAAAGCTGCTTTCCAGCCAGTCCTCCCCCAGTGTGTACAGGTTCCTGGGGTTATTTCTCCTCAGATGCAGGACTTTTCAGCATTTCCCTTGCTAAACTTCTTAAGATTCCTCTCGAAGGATGCTCCTTCTGAGCATCACAGCACAACCATCTGGTGTGTCAGCCCCTCCTTCCAGTTTTGTATCATCTGTGAACTTGCTGAGGGTGCACTCTGTCCCAGTCTCCAGGTCATTAATGAAGACGTTGAACAGTATTGACCCCAGAATCAACCCCTGGGGTATACCACTAGTGACTTGCCTCCAAGTGGACTTTGTGCCCCCAATCACAACCCTCTGGGCCTAACTGTTGAGCCAGTTTTTAATCCACCTCACTGTCCACTTACCTAACCTGTATTTTGTCAGCTTTATTATGGGAAAGAGTGTCAAAGGCTTTACTGAAGTCCAGGTAGACAACATCCACTGTTTGCCCTCCATCCACCGAGCTGGGCACCTCATTATAAAAGGCTATAAGGTTGATCAAGCATGATTTCCCCTTAAAAAAATCCATGCTGAATACTTCCGATCACTTTCTTGTATTTCATGTGTTTGGAAATGCTTTCCAGGAGGATTTTCTCCATCACTTTTCCAGGGACTGAGGTGAGGCTGACCAGCCTTTAGTTCCCTGGATCTTCCTTCTTGGAGATAGGAGTGACACTTACACTCTTCCAGTCTTCAGGAACCTCTCCCAGTCTCCATGACTATTAAAAGATAATTGACAGTGGCCTTGCAATGGTATTGGGCAGCTCCCTCGGCACTCATGGATGCAGCCTTTCAGGCCCCATGGACTTATCTATGCCCAGTTTAAGTGCTCCCTAACCTGATTCTCCTCTGATTCACCTCACTGGGGGTAAGCCTTCCTTGCTCCAGGTTTTTCCTGTGGTCTCAGGGGCAGAAGAGGGAGAAACATCAATATTGCAGTATTGTCTCCATCACCTTTGCTGGATTTTGTAGGAGCTTCCCAACAGAGCTGGTACTTAACAGGTGGTGAGGGAAAGGTGTGGGACTAAAGCAGGGGCTTGATAAATATTTGTTTATCATTTCTCCTCTGTCAAAGAATGTTACTGCACCCCATTGTAGTTAAAGCTGATTAAGATGTGTTGTCTTCCTCGTTCACTCAAAGTGGTATCTAGAGTAGCAGTGAGAAAAGCAAAGCAGGTATGGTCATACTATGTAAAAGACGTGCCCGGGAGGTAGAAAAGTGGTACCAGGTAGAACATCTGTGCAAGTGGAACAGGCCAGGGGAAACTCCATCAAGGGACATTTCAAAGTTCCTTGTCAAACACGTACATTACTTCCAGGCTTTGCATAGACTGAATCCAGCTCTTTAAAATCTGACCCACATATATGTTTGTGTAAGATGAAAAGATTATTGGAGCTGTTTTATATTTCAGAACATAGTTTTGGGGATTGCATGTGGATGTTGTGATTCATGATCTTACATTGTTTCAGTTAGCAGCGCTGTAGCAGTAGACCTTTAATTTTCTGTTGGTCATTTATCATATTTAAGATGTATATCTCAAAGCTCTATACTTAAATTAGTGAGACCCCAATTCAATTTAAAGCTTAGAACAGAAAGAAGAAAAAAAAAGATTTTTTTACAACAGTTTCCCCCCCTGAAAAGTTCTAAAGCATGTAAAAAGCAGTAGTTGTCTAGTAGTGACATTGTTGTGGTCCAGACATTTCTGAGATGTAAAACAGCCTCTGCTGAAACAACACAGCAGTAGTGCCCAACTTGAATTACATGTAGAATTTAGGTCAACAGCGTGGAGTTTAGTTGAGTCATTCAGGGCCAAATCCTGCTTTTCTTGCTGATGCAGGTGGTTCCTGTGACTTCCGTGTGACTATTCATGTGATTGAGGTAAATTTAAAAAATAGTCTTTTGAAGATAATTCTTTCCTCAGCAAGCTTCCAAGAAGTACTTTTTTTAAAAAAAAATATTGCTAGATTTTAGTCCAACACTTTACTTATAAGATATTTGTGAAGTGCTGTTGACACTGCATTTGTGAGAGTAGTATATTTACATGAACAAAAGCTGCATGAGCTGGGTTTGATTACCAACATTTGCTTCAGGAGAACCTCCTTTCTTTTCAGGGGATTTGCAGATTCAGTATTAAGATAAAGGGCTGGTGACCAAGAGCTTACTTGGCTAGTTAGCTAAAATATAAGCATGCGCTGCAAAAATACAGCATAGTAGTAGTTTGCTTTTTAGTGGGTTTGAATTTTACCTAGGTTTTAATCAGTAGGAGTGGTTCCTTAATTCTTAAATCATCTGTAAATAGCACATTCACCTCAAAGCTCTAGAATCTAAAGTGCAGTTCTGATGATAATGTGTTTCCAAACTGAATGCTTGAGTATGTGATATGCTGAGAAAGCTAAGTAAAGGTGATTTCTTTCAAATTACTTGGTTCAAGGTGAATACACCGTACTGACCTAATTGCTGCTTTGTACTTAGCACTTCAGAGCAGGACCTATTATAACTGCCTTGCAACCTCACCCATTTCATACTGAGATCCAGAGAAAAGCTTTCTTAAGGTGCCATTGCAAAGTTGGGTCAGGTATTTACTTTCCAGAAAAATTCTGTCTTCTGAGAGGAAGACCTGCTGATAACTTAACCAAACAAGCTGGATAGGTATTCCCTTACCATTATCCTAGTAAGTGTATTTACAAGGTCAGGTTTCTAGCAGAGAAAAGGAAGTTTATCTGGTGTTGATAGTACAGTAGGTTTTTACAGGGAGGTATTGGATTTCAATATTCCCCTTTCCACCTGCATTATCTTTTACAGATACCAAATGACAATTGTTTGCTGACATTTTGCTGAAGACTGAGTGAGAGAGTAAACAGTTGAGGGGAAAAATCCTTGCCTAGAGCAGCCAAGTGGAAAGGAAAAAAAAACAAACTCTTGGAGAGGTGGGGGTGCTAAAAAACAAACATGAAAATCATTCTTGCAATTCAGTGTTTTCCCTGATATTTAAAAAATGTAAACCATTGCAATTTTACCTCATAGCTCATCTTCTGATCCCAATCTTCTGTTCTTTCACTTGTTTGGTCTTTTGCTGTCATTGTTTCTTTAAAACCTGGGATTTGCAGCCTTATCATATCTCAGGGTCTTATGAGAGAGTATTTTCTTGACTGTGCGGAGGTCTTTCTAGCCTGACAAGGCCAGCTTAAAAAGCCCTGAAATACAAAGGCATCGTCGAGGGTGCAAAAGGCTGCCAGAAGATAAACTTTTAAACTCTGTTTTTGTTTTGTTCTGCTACTTTACTTTACCATGGCAAGATGCCTGGGCTCTTCTTTCGCCAAATGTGCAAGTAAAGCTAACTTGGCATTTGCAGGCTCTCTTAAATTTTGGGCTCTGTTTGTCGGCTACTAGACACCTTACCAGGGCAATGAACTGAGAGACAAAAAGAGTGAAACTGCAAATGTTGGCTGCAGAGGGAAGCATTTATCCCATCACAACAGCCCCTTGTTTTCCTTGCATTTCAACTGGGTATCTGCTTAAATGTCTGGATACACTAGCCATGGACACCTGACTTTCTCACGGACAAAATTTGGTGAAATGCAAAGGTGTGCTTCTAGCTCTGCCTTGATGAAATAGCAAGGCCGTGGCTGGCTGCTGCTAGTTAAACCTGTGAAATCCATAGACTAAACCTCTAGTTCAAAAAATCTTCCTCTCATAAGGCTACTACTTCTTTCCAGTCCTACAGAAACTAACATACCCTATACACGGTACTGTATATTGATATATACAGTACCATTCGGTATGGCTGATTTCCAAGGGCAGCTTCATGAAAAGGTGCATTGTATTTTAAAAGAAGTCAAAAGTTAGTACTGAAGATTTAGTCAGAGTGGCAGAGGGATAGAAGTCATCTTCATCTTTCTCAGTACTGCCCCTCCCCGCAAAGGCAAAACAGCACAACTGAAAAAGTTGGGCACCACCCGGTTTTTATATTAATATTACTTTTCATGCCGTTCTGTAGCTGTGAGCCTGCAGAGGTCTGCACAGCTCACTGACGCCTGAAGCCCAGCCCCTCCACGGAGGTTTGGCTCTGTCGCTCCACCAGGCTGAATCCGAAGTCAGCAGAGGCGACTGCAGTGTCTTGCTGCCGGTGGATGCTGCGTTTCTGCTTCGCTTTCCTGGGAAACAATGAGATTCATGTGCAGGAGTGTAGAGGGGGCTTTACTGCAAGCTGCTGGGTTATGCTGCTAACAGTGCTGTGGAGACAGTGATCCACAATTTTGGGGCTGGGATGGGGGCAGAAGCTCTCCGAGCATTGCAGCCCTCTGACAAGCATTGTACAACCACGCTGGGCAGTGAAGCCTGCTCCATCTTGCTACACGTGGTGTTATTACAGCGCCAAGCATCTCCGTTCTTCAGGATTTAAGTTTTTGCCATATCCCTGTCTGGTTTGTTACTTGAGGTGACTCCCAGGATTGCAGAAAGGAATATTTTCCTGCATGTGATGTCTGCTATTGATTTTGGATGTTGTATAATCTTCCTTTCCCACCATTCCTGCGGCTCGTACAAAAATGTTTCTTGGGGGAGAAGGGCGATCCAGTAAGAGGACAATTTGTTCTGTAAACTGTGGCACTAAGGACAGCTATGTTTTGCCCTAGCTGCCCACAGAAATAACCTGGCTCCCTTCCCCTGTACTCCTGATGGGCTCTCCCACAGTATCTCCAATTTCCTTTGCACACACCACAGACCTGACCCCTGTGTATCCCCCTTCCCTTCCCCCATCTCTTCAGCATCCTTGTGTCCTTCCCAGTTGAGCGCAAGGCATCAGGTGCTTCAGGGTCCTCTGGTTGATGACTCACGGATGCAGAAGGGCATGTAGGAAAGAGTCACTGGGTGCTGCTGTGGGTGTCCCTGATGTGGAGGCACGACCAGACTCTCCTCCTGCTGTCCTTCTGTCCTCAGCTTTCCGGACATTTACGGGAACCTGGTATCTTTGCAAGTCCTACCTTCCCCCACCCCCATCAAACATAGTTCAAACCAGCATATAGGTTCGAAACTGGGAGGAGAGGCAGATAGGCACAGCACATAATCATTCAGGTTTATTCCTCTGCAGAACTCAAGCTTGCAGCGCTAAATTTGCAGAGTAACTGGTGTTATGTTTGTGGATAAGGGGTTAGGTTAACCATTAACAGGGGAATGGGGTTCATGTTCTTCCACTCAAGTTATTTTGCTCAGCTGCGCACGTTGTCTCTGCCTCTTACGGCCTGTTCTCAGATGATGGCAGGCAGCAGCACTGCGCAGAGCCCTTTCACCTTGGAAAGAACATGCGGGGCTGTGCTAGGGTTCCCCTTGGCGCCTTTCCAATTTTGTTTCTGCAAAGCAGGACACCTATGAAATTTCCATTACATCAATATAGTAGTTGTTGCAGCAAAACACAGATCATTCAGCAGTGTTACAGAATTTGTTTGCACTGCCTTTTTTTCTTTTTTTTTTTTTTTTGGTTGAAAAAATAAGCAAGCTGCATGGAAAGGGTGAACATATACCCAGGAAATAGTTTGCTGATAACATAGGAGCCTTCATGTCTGCTGGGTGGTGCCCTAAGTTTTCTTAACAAAGAAGTGAGTGTTAGTTCTTCAAATAAAAGTTACTTTTTGCACTCACGTAACTGAGGCTGAGAATTTCCAAGATGAAAAACTTGGCTTTTTATTTATTTTTCTTTTTTTTTTTTTTTAAATAGGGCATAATTTGAGTGGGATCTCCTCTCCCTCCTGCAAACCCCTACCCCCCACATTGCCCTCCCCACCTTATGAGGATTACAGTGTCCCAAAAACTCTTTAGCACTGTGAGCAAAGGAAACAGAAATGGCTTTGCATTATGAGCTGAACAGAGATTAAGTTATTGGCGGCCTTGAAATAGCTCTTTCTCAACTTCCATTCCCATGAGGTTATCCACATAAAGTTGCTGTTTAGTACAGGGTCAGCGTGATGAAATTTATTTGTTGAGTCTCTTCGGTGCCAAAGCTTTTGCCAACAATCTGATCTACCTGATAGTGGTACTATTTCAGAAATGTCCAGTCAGTAAAAGAAATGCAGTGTCTGTGGAGTTTCAAAGACATCAGTAATAAGTGGAATCAGAGCAACGAAATCAAAACAAAAATGCCTCTCCTTTTAATAAAATAAATACATATAATAATTACTTAGATCATTTACAAGCTATGGAAAAGTAGACAATATTACTTTTTCACTTCACATGCCACCCCTGTCCCTAAGCATGTGGAATCTTTTTAATATGGCTCCGTCAGTGTACTGTATTGGATGCACTTGTGTCAACTGCTGTTAAAAAAATTAACTGTTTGCTGGCCCTTTCAGGTAAAAATTGATAGCGTCAGATTAAATTGCAGGGGGGAGGGTACAGGACCAAAGGGTTAAGACAGTGTGTTCTGTGGATTTTGCACATGGTGTCCATTTTGTTTCCTTTTGTTTTACTACATTTAAAGAGCTCTCTGCCCAAACATTAGCTATACCAAAAAACCCACAGTACAGTATATCTACATAAATTATACAAGAAATAAAGGCTTAGGAGATGAAGTCTTGCCGTTTTAAGTATATATGTTGCAAAACTATATATGCTTTTACTTTAGTCTCCAAACTGCAAGGGAGGGTTGTCTTTCATTTTATTTTTCAAAACCTTTAATTACCAACATCAAATGAAACGATGATAATCTCTTTGTTTAGTCATCTGTGAAATGAGTTTATGGCAATGGTTTCCTCTAAGTCAGTACCACATCAAAACCCTAGTGTGTATGGGAGTAGTGAGACTGTGTTAACTATGGGCAATTCGATTTCGCATTTTGCATTTTATTTGGAATATTTATACAGGTATAGGGATACCACGAGAAGCTTTCCACTCATCAGCTTGTCTTTATTTTGCCGCAGACTAACATGAAACCTCGGGAAGGGCCCATCATATGCCTGCCCACCTCTGCAGCTTGGCGCAGATCACCTCGAGATGACTGAAAACCCCCTTTGCAGTAGCCTCACTGCTCTGACCTCTGCTGTCCTACTGCTACTCTAAGGTAATGTGATTTGACCATCATGCTTTCTGCTTACATGCAAGTATTAGCCAAAACCATTTAAAAAAAAAAAAAGTCAACAATTTGCTTTCGTGTTCTCAGATTCACGAAATGTGGCATTTGCAATGCAAAGGCCTGTTTTCATTTGTCGTATTGAAAAATAAATGTCTGGCAGGAAGCAAAGTTAGCCATCTGTGGTTTCAAATCTCTACATGCCCAGTGCGGTACACCGGCCGATAACATTATGACAGCTTCTTGGCCACCTTAGCTGGTCAGTGTGCTCTAACCTATACGGAGGGAGAGTTTTATCTGTCAGTCCACCTCTGCACCAAGGGCTGCTTCTTCACAACTGCCTGTTGCGATCAGGCTGCTGCAGCAATCCTGCAAGACAGAGCCACTGTCCTGCATGAATCTCGCAGCAGTAGCGGAGAACATAATTGCATTTAGTGAAGCTTGGGGTTACCCCTCACTTGGTGAGCATGGGTCCTGCCTGGAAGGCATGCCTTTACCGTTTTCCCCCTGGCCCTCTGGCTTTGGCTACAGAGGATTTTCTTACATTTGAAGGTCTCAGAATGGCCTTGGAGGCTTTTTGCGCTGAGGTGGCGTTTGCTGAAGATAATACAAAACACATTCAACTACCAGTACTTTATGCCTCGCTTCTTAGAAAGAGCAACTGTATGGCAGGACTTTCTTTATGGTCAAGCAAGGTAGGCACTAGTTTAAGGAAAGAAAACTCGGGGAGGCAACAAAATCACAGTGGTGATGAGTTGCTCCCTGCCTTATTGAATGGTGTAGGTCTTGATCTTGGGTAGCCGTGTGTCCCAGCTGCTCGTGCATCCAGTCCTAGTTAGTGTCTTGAGATATTTCTGCCCTGATTCTTTCTTCACCCTTCATCTTTGTGGGATGGCAAAATTTGATGTTGCCTACACAGCTGAGAAGCTTGCAGCTGCCCTTTTGTAAGGCTGCACATGTTCAGGCAGCAGATTTTGAAAATAAGGTGGAGAATGTAAGTGTGTCAAGTGTCTGCAAGGTGTACTGTAACTTTGTTTAAGACAGGTTAGAGTTCAGGGTGGGCCTCATAGTCACGGTTCATGCCAGGATTGTTTGTCATAATAGCAGTGCAAGGAACAAGTACAGTGTTGTCAGTATTATTTTAGGAATTTAATCAAGGGCCATATGCTGACTCAGTCACAAGTGGATGATACGGATGTCTTCTCTGTTCTACTCTCACAGAAATTGTTCTCACTCCATCTTTCCACCTATTTTACCCTATATTCCTTTTATATGCTATCCACTGTGCTCTGATTATATGCTAAATGATTTTTTTTCTCCTTCCGTGATGTCTTGATCATCCCATTTTTTGTATGTTCTTTTGATTGTAATTAGAAACCAATAACATTTTATTCAAACTAGTGGTGTTGGAGGGTTTGAAAAATGCGCATGGTGAATTAATTCACACATCCCTTATTCAAAGAAAGAGATTTCAAGTGCCAAAATTAAAAAAAAAATCAGGATTTCAGGAAATTTCAGGATTTCAGATTTCTGTATTTTACCAGTTAACATCAGAGTAAGACAGCAATAAATGATTATAAAGCTTCTGTTAGTCAGTCTCAGAATGGACAGTGGTAGTTCAAATACAAGTCATCCAACCCTTCAACCCTGTGTCTTAATGATAGACTGCTTGGTATTTTCTCCTAAAGCTTTATTTTAACCTATTGTGTGTTAGGTTTCCTGTGCCAAATCCTCTAGGCCTATTTTCATAATTTACGTGATAAGATAAACAGTATTTGTCTGCTGAGGAAGGTTAAATTGCCTGCTACTTGCTTTATGTCTTATCTGTTGCTTCAAATAAGATAGGAGCAGATTCAGCAGATAAATAATATCAGAAATTTATTTCTGTGGAATGCATATTGCTGGAGTTTTAAAACAAATTAATATTAGTCTTGAGTGAAGGCTATTGATTTTAACTGTTTAATTTTCTGACTTCTACTGTCCTTTTTTTAAAGGTCTCCGCAAACAGGCGCACGTTGCCCAGCATCCTGGGCTTGTGCTGAGCCAGTGCTCCAGTGCACCATAAAGTGAAGCAAGTCTGACAGGCTAGGGGCTTCCTGGTGAGCACCCTTGCCCGCCCTGGGTGATGAAACCCGGGGAAACAGCAACAGACCTGAGGCGGCCCTGGGGCATATAGGAGGAAAGGTAATCTCTTCTGTAATTTAGCTGTAGGCTTCAAAGACAGCCCAGGCACAAACAAGCTGGCACTGCCAGGCCAGGCACGGTTTGGGGATTCACAGCCACCCCACCTGCAGAGGCGGGAGGTCACGGCTGCTGCTTCCTGGACCTGCTCCAGCTTGTCAGATTCCTCCAAGGCTGACAGAGAGCAGCCACAGTCTTGCTACAGGGAACAGGGGTCCAGGCAGCCACCAGTGTCACCTTAGAGAGCTGGATAGAGAGGCCATGCCACCTGCAGAGTGAACCTCTGAGAGTCTGAAAGATGAGCTGAGGCTGGTGTCAGTCAGATTGTTCTTTGCTGAATTTGGTTGTGTTCATTTTCCATAGAGGTAGAAAGGCAGAGACGGTGTATACCACCAGATGGATAAGCATTAGTATTAAAGAACAGCTATACAGCTGGACTATGTTTCTCAGTAGACATATAAACTCTATGAAACTGCAGCCCTCCAGAAGGGAAAGTGCAAGGTGGAGGGTGATTTGTTATTTCATACTTCAGTGCACTTTGATGGGCAGCAAACCAGTGCGGAGAACTGTGCTACTAATATGCAAAAGTGCAATAAGCTGGAAAACCAGAGGTAGGTAACTCTTAACTATATGTCCTTCCTCCCGCCATGCTCAAGTGCCTCCCCAGAATGATATTACATTAAAAAAAGGCTTGTTGAATACTGCAAGTCCAGGTATTATGGTGTGCTATCCTTGGAATGAGCTGAAGAGTCTTGTATCCAGTACAAAAGAAACACTTTGAATTTTGTATTCATAGGACAGTTTGGATTTTTCCATCTTCATAAAACTGATAAGCAGAATTAGTTCAGGAGGATATTGTGCACTTTTCCCATTGAAATGTTTGACGTGAGTACTAGGGGGAAGAAAAAGTTGGGCAACAGGACAGGATGAGAATTTGAAAACTAGAAAGTAACATGTTGGGTTATTCAAGTCAGAACCAAACAAATGGTAGTTACCAACTCCAAGTACAGCCACAAAGGGCTAAATTTCATTAAAAACAAAACAAAACAAAACAAAACCCGTGCAGCTGTCTGTTGATAATTGATCATTTCAGGACTGCAGTTTCAAAATATTTAAGAGAGCTTTGCCCTTGTCCTGGCAAAAATCTGTTTTTTACTTTGTTAGTATATATCTCACACTGATTTATTGCATTGCAATTGCTGTAGCTTGGCGTGTATGTAGCTGAAGGCCATGTTTAGAATTATAGTGTTTAAATGTTTTTGTTTTAATTAATTTTGCGTTAAAATCATTTAGTGCTAGTTGGCTTGGATGCCTTTGCAAAAGAAGACTTCATTTGTCCGTGTGATATTTCCTGGTAAAAGAATGGTTAGATAAATAAACAAAAAAAAAAAGCCAAGCACCAGCCAAGTTTTCATACTGGCATTCCTTTCTAAATTCTCATCATCTTCAGACATCCCCTCAAGCCCTGCCATGGTATTGTTGATTTTGTATTATGAGAACAAGGGAGGTGCCTGGAGGTGCTGCAGATACCATAGCTGGATTAAGGGAGACTGCAAATTGTGGCAGCAATTTCCATTAAAGGTTTTTTAATTACCACATGGATCATGCCAAGAAACTATTGCAAAGTATGGATAGTTTGATTTGTTTCATGCCTCCAGGGTGTGTTGTAAAATGGGATTCTGGGATTATTACCTTTAAAAAAGAGTAACTGTCACAGACAGACTAGCCCAGGATGCTTGCAGTGGTATTCTGCTAGGCCAAGAAAAATGGCTGGTGGGCCCTTAAAACAGTCTCTTGTATTTTATTTTAGCAGATAGAGGGACTTCTCTTCTCATTTGCCAATTTCCTTCTCCTGCAGAAGCCCTTTTTTGGAATATTTGCTATAGCAAGATGCAGCCAACTTCTGAGGTGTCCCATGTGTCACTGCCTCACTTTATAAGAAAAATATAATACATGACACTTTTAAGGGGAGGTAGTCTCCACCCTGAACCGAAGACTGAAGAAACATGCATATCAGCAGGGAGGCAGCTGAGATTTCCCAGAAACCAAACCCTGTATATTGTCTCCTCCTCTAGTATATTGTAGTGGGCAAATACAGCTGGGAAGCTGAGGTATTTTTTAAATTCCATCTTTAAAACTTTTATTGTTCAAAACAGGACTTCATGGAGACATCTGCCTCTCTTACCATTAGATGAGTCATTGCTCTGTGTTGTTTGGTTTTTTTTTTTCCCCCCAGTGTGAGAATTTTGATTTATCAAGATTTTTGACCCTGTCACAGAACATTCGAAATGCCAGGGATGTAAATTTAAGGATTATGTTGTCAGGGTTTTGTCATTTAGCCTTAGGTTGGGTCCTGTTAAAAGGTTTTAAATGCTTCACATCTGCTGTGCCACAGCAGAGGAAAACAGAACCATGCCTGGAGTATAAAGTGCGGTTACGGTCAGTAAAGTGACTATGTGAAAATGGCATGTTCTTAGTCAACAGATCTGTTCCCTATGTGTATTACCACTGTCACATGCATGTTTCACTTGCAAGAGTAAATCTGTTATTACTTTGCAATCCTTTTGCCAGTGGAGCGCCAGCAGGGCTATGGGGAGCAAACGATATGCTATCCTGTCTCTCACATCATAAATGGGGTCGTTAGTGAAATCCCAGTTGCAAAATCTCTGTTACTGGCGATGGAGAGGATGCATGAGCCAGCCTAACTTCCAGAGACATGGCTGACAGCGTAATACTGGTTAACCTTGCTTCCGTCTCCATTCTCCCCCACATGCCTAAAAAGAAACAAAACAAAACAAACCCTAGCCCAAAACCAAGCACACGTACCATCTTTTTGGTTTCAAACTGAATAAATTTGATCTGGAAGTCATTGAGAAACAGTAAACATGAAACCCTACTGTGACATATTTACGGAGTGATATATTCAGAAGATGACCGCACTTAAATAAAATAAGTTCAAAGACCAGTAATCAAAAACAAATATGGTCAGTCCATCTTCCAAAAAGAAAGATAGCTGAAACTAGCATTTCTTGGGTTGGATGGATACTGGTATACGAATGGTAACGAACAGACGATAAGCTGGTATGACTGAGTATGAAGTGGAAAAATTAGCATTAGAAGAACAAAAATGTTACATGAAGAAGAAGCCTGAAGCAAAACTTATCTGTTGGCTTTCATTGTTCTTGTTATTACTGTCCTAGTAAAACTAAGCAGAGAGCCTCTCCTCTTTTCTCCTCCTTGGGCTGCTTTAAGATTGTAGCACAGTAGTGAACAAATCATAGTGCCATAATTCAACCCTAGCGCTTTTCCACTGCTGCAAATGGCCAGCCCAGCTGAGGTTGCAAACTCATTTTTCATAAGCCATTTTTCTCATCTGCATACTTCTGAACTGCTCTGTCTCACCAGGTAGGGTGAGTGGGTACACATTTCTGCAATCCCAAAGGTAAGTAAATGTGCTCTGTTTTGGGCTGTCTGCAATTACTGATGTCAGGTAAGGATTTAGTCCCTTGCATTCTTGCGAACTGTGAGCTGTATCAGAGGTGATGTGTAGGAGGGTGAAAATTATATCTCTGGAACTTTCCAAGTGAATTTCCACATGTGGAAAGGCTGGAAGAAGCTGTAAATTGGAGAAACTTACATTCACTTAAGCCCTTTTAAACTTTCTTCTAAATCCATTTCTATATCCTATTAGGTGATAAAATTTGAAAGCCTCTTTCCTATGCTGACATGCTACTAGTGTATTTTGGAGTGGGTGGGGAAGGAGGAAGAGACTAACTAGCAATTTTGATTAATAACTTTCATATTTCTTGCTTTAGAAATTATTACTCTTCAGCTGCCATGTGTTCTTTCCTACAATATTTCACTTGCACTTGTTCTGTTTTCTTCCTGGGATGGGAGTCTCAGTGGAAAGTACTATGTCACGTAAATAATATACACATGACAGTCTATTATTTTGTATGGTTATTAATCCCTGTGGAGTTGAGAGCTTTCTGGTTTGCCTTAATGTAAAATCCATAAGCATGTTCCCATACAGAAAAAAGTGCATGTTTTTCAAACCTATATTTCATAAAACTTAGAAAAGATCTTCCCTGAGATTGCCTGAGAAATTTTAAGAATCTTAAAAACCTGCTGATAAACTTTGAGATGCAGATTAGGATTCAGACAGGCTTAAATTTTTAGCTCTGTATACAGTACTCACAGATATTTGAAAAATACTTAAAACCTTGCTGTTTCTAAGTTTGGTGTGTATTAATGAAGGCTTGAAGACATCAGTCTTAATTGGAGATGGCCCCGAAACAATTGTCCCTCTCCAGGAACAGGGAAATATCAAGGTAGGGAATTGGAATTGAGCCATCATGGAGTACAAAAGAGGTGTTCCCACGGCCTCATATTTATACATAACTAATGCCTAATTCCTGCCTCCTTTACCATGTATCCTTACTAAACTCTTCACAAAGCTGCTAAGTTAGAAATCTATGTGTGTGTGTGTATAGTCAGTGTTTGTCTGGATTTGGGATTTTCCTGAGAAGAGGTCTAAGTCACACCTGTTTACTGTACAAGCACAAAACAGGATTTTCAAAGCATTGTAATGAGGCAAAATCAAAATAAAATGGCACTGATGAAAGCACTTTGCTGGGGACTGTTTCCACCCCAGGTTTCTACTTTCTAGCTGCTTCTAGAAAATCTTGCTGTTCTAAAATGGAAAAGAGCTTTTTTCTTTTTCGTAGGGTGGAATTTTCCTCTTTCCCCTATACTTCCTCTCACTTTATTTTTACAATGGCTGAACTGTTCAGGCTAAAAAAAAAAAAAATTAGAAGTAATCACCTGCAGCCAGAGGCTCAGAAAAGATAATCCTAAGTGATAGCTGTCTGAGAAATCTATCACTGACTGAAAGCAAGAGCTGTGCTATTGACTACTGTTGTCATTCTTGAAGCAGTTCCCTTTTCTGTAGGATCCATACTTTAAGAATCATAAAGTTTGTAACAGCCATTATTAGATAAGCTTGACAATATCTCTCTGAAAGAAATAACTCGGGAGAAGTAAAATGAGAAGCCTGTAAAGCAGAAAACTCAACAGCCCACTTAATGGTCACTCAAAAAGCCAAAATGACTTGCGTAAGGTTGAACAGGGAGAACCAGTAAATACGCAGGCTGTGCAATATTTTTACTTCAAGTACATGTGATGTCCCATAACCTCTTAATAATTCTTTTGCAAGCAAATAGGTGATTTTTGGGAGGCCTGGATTCGCCTCTGTCTCTCCTGTCCCACGCAGCCCCAAGCCCTACATTCCCTGGAGCTAGGGAG
>VYZW01030150.1:35157-55058 GCA_013401315.1 Balaeniceps rex | reverse complement strand
TGACCTAGGCCTAACAAGATTGGCCACATAATTCATTTCAATGACTTCTTGTCTGTGCAGTTTACCTCTGGGTTTAGACAGAAACATTTCTCTTTAGCATAATGGATCACAGTGTCAAGTTGGCTACCTTCTGCCTCAGAATGGGGTTAATTTTAGCCTGATCCTCATGTTGAATACACAAGGAATATATATGACTCATCAACCTTTGCCAAAAGCATAAGATAGGTTCCTGAAACTCAAAGGCTATCTGCTATTTGAAAAGATTCAGCTGCCTTGTATTAATTGAGCCGAGCTTCCTTTTAGGTCTCCAGCAGCCTACTAAAGGTACACAAGAAGGTATATAAAATTGCTAAAACACTGTACCACGGTTCTGCAATCCTTTTCTTTTTTTTCTAACAGCCTCACTACACATCCAGTCAAAATCAAGTGCTTCGTTCTGCTTCCACAGGGATACTGCATTATTTCTAGTGTATTAGCTAGTATTATCCTGCAGGCTCTCAACTCTGAGCATGCTACAGCCTGGAGAAGCAGGCTTTTGAACAGGTGTAAAAGAGGAATTAATGAAACGGTGAGCAAAAGTTCTTTTTGTTCTTGATTTGAAGGCAGACATGGCTAAATACTAAATCACATGAGTAAAGTGACAAGAAGTCTATGAGAAGTCCAGTAAGGATGGCCATGTAGTTTCAGAAATATTAAGAAATTTCTCTGTATTTCCCTTAGTCTATTTTTTTATAATCAACAAATACCTGCTAATACTGTCCTGTCCCTCCACTCAAATTTCCAGCTCTCATGTGTAGTCAGGCCGTCCAGAAAGGTGTAAGCACAGTATTCAAGGGGCAGAATAGTGCAATCTTAGTAAGGGAATTTTAGACACTTCCAGTCTCGGAGGACCTAGGCTGGTTTTTTACATTATTTTTTCAGAGCGGATGTGACCTAAGGCTAAAATCCCTGCTCCACTACAGGCCGTAACAAAAAAAACACGGGCTTCACCAGGGTCAGGCTTTCACTCAATAAGCCTGCAGCACGCTTTGCTGTTGCAAAACAGAACTGAGCCCAGGAGCAGATATGTCGAGCAAGGTGGCGTCATTTCTTAATAGACATCTCTTTACCTGCTGCAGTAGCCTGTGGTGCAGCAGGAAAAGACACTCGCAGTTCCCTATGAGCGCCATCCTGCATTTCACAGGACAAGTTCTTCTGCTTCCCCCAAGCATAACGATTCACCAGATTTAGCCAGGAGCTCTACCAAAAAGCTCCAGTCACACATAGTTTCATCATTAACTGCTATATTTACCTTGCCCTCCTTACATCAGTGTTTCTTCCCTTTTACCCGTGCTCGTCTCCCTGGCAGAGAAACCAGGCAGACCAACGCTGGGGCTGCTGCAGCTTTGGCAACATGCTTATCTAGCAGCATCTTTCTTGTCTTTCTTACTTCAGAGAATATCAAAGCATATTTCTTCGCTAGCCTCACCAAGACCACCATTTAGGCAAAGCATGGGCATTGCTTGCTCTCAGAGCCAGGTCCCATCAAGGGCAGCACCAGCTTTTCGCCACTGTCACCTGCAGTGGGAGAGACTGTCACTGTGTTGATAATTTTTTTCAGAAGCCAAAGTCAACCCCTCTGAGACGCAGAGAGCCTCCTGTTATAAATTGGCATAGTTCCATTAAATTTATGCTGAGTTACACCATTTGCAACTGTAAGTCTACCCTCTTGTGTATATGAATTGTGATCCAGATTTTAGTTACAGTATCCCACGTCGCTTCTGAAGTAATAAACCATAAAATATTCTCAATCTCCTTAGATGAATGTTTAGTAATACCTTGTAATGTTTTTTATAGTTTTCCTACCTTCACTAATTTCATTACCTTAATGGTCAATGTCTTTATGGTTATTGAAAAACCTCAGGTTAAAAATGGTTGTTAAGTATAGAACAACAACAGAACTACTAAAGAAAATCATAGTATTTGATTAAAATGCAACTGGCAAAAAATAAAGAGGTTCTTGTTCATTCACTAGCTATAGCTTTTAACCAGAGCACATAATCAAACTCCAGATTTTGGACGCATATGAAATGTGAACCCTAACCTGAATGACAAGTAACCTCTAGTATTATAATGGGATGAAACAAAAACCATAGCTCCAAGCACTCCTAAAATTTGGGGGTTTCTAAATCTGGATTTGAAATTTGTGGCTTGTGCCTACTCAAATAAACTTCTATTTAAAACCCTATTTCAATAAACTTCTCTTTTGTGGCTTGGGCCTATTTAAGTAAGCCTTTTAAAATTAAGTTCTATTTATAGGCCCCAAATTTATTTACAGTATCATTTTTTAGGATTTTAGGATTAGCTGTATCTTTGTGTAAAGAGGAACCTTTGTTCAGAGGCTATTTCTCCTTTCTTCATCCATGATCATAATCTAAGGGATGCAACAGAAATGGTTGCATCATGTGTTTATTATTATAAATAAATTGCTTATTGGCAGTGTTTCATTATAAGAACACACAAGAAAGACAAGCATGAGAGGGTGGGAAGATTTTAGTTAGTCTCTCCTATTCCCACAATTTCTTTCTTTTCTTTCTTTTCTTTGTTTGAAATAAATTTATTTTAAGAGGTTTGGAATTAAGTTTAATCGCAAAGTAGTCCATGTCCTCACTGCATATTTCCCAAACTGGATAAAAGACTTGAGGTTATTGCTACAAATTATGATCTTTTCATACAGTGTTCAAAAACATCACCCAAAATGAAACAATCACAATTATTTTTGCAAATATGTTTTCTGCCAGACCATTCTTTTTCAGCAGGCACCATTCTTTATTACCCACTGCCTTCAATTTATCTCTTCTCTTTTTTCTTCCTTACTCGTTTCTTTCATTTCCTTTTACCCAAATCTCTGCCAGCCTTTTTCCTTGTGTAAGTTCCCCTTCCTCCTGTTTAGGGCCAAAAAATGACAGTGAACTCAGCTGCAGATAGCAAAAGTATACGTGACTTTGCTAGAGTCACCTTGCAGGATTAGGGCTTTTATAACTTTCTTCTTATCTCTCCATTAGCGCTTGAACTATACCTCTTTCTTATAAGGTTCCAAGTTCTCTCCCAGGAGACATGAGCAAAGAAATAGATGACAGTTGCCACTTCTAGGTTTTCCAAAAGTTGGCAATCAAAGTGAGAAGTCATGAATCCACAGTACTGCTGTACTATCATTTTCTGCAGACCTAAGACACAACTTGTCATATGATTCCTTTAGGCTCCCTTACTTCATAATGCCATGTTTTTTGTTTTAACAATGAAAAAGGTCCATCCTTTTTTCCATTTCAACTGAGGAGATATGACAAAAGGCAGAGTTTTCATGAACTAATTACAGTCCTTTGGAAATTACCTTTTGTGCTAGGAAAATATGTATTTTTTTTCTTTTTTTTCCCTACTGATGAGAAAGTAAGCAGTTTGAATAAAAAGTACTATTTAAAGAAAGAGTACAGTTACATAACCTTTCCACAAAATTCAGACAATTTTTTAGCTCCACTTTGTAAAAAGAAGTATGCTACTTCCACAGAATTATACATACAATAATCTATAAAAAGATTTCTATACGGAAAAAAATAAGAGTTTTTTCTCCTTTGGAAGAGAGTATTGCCTTATGTTGCAGTGCACATTCACCATTCAACAAAGCCATTGCGTTCTGCTCTAACAACATACGGCAGAACCTGACAGCATATACTAGTTTGAAAATCAAGGAGAAATCTGTGTACATACTTAACGGCAGACTTCAACCCCTTAGGGTGCAGGTTCACAGTCATCATAAGGTGATCTAGAGCCACATTGTCACCAGAACAGGCACTATAACCCTCCCCCTGGGCCACAACCTCTTTTTGCCAGCGTATCTGTGTGGCCCATGGATAGACAAATCAGGGACGTGGCTCAGCTGAAAGCCCATGGAGTTTCTGCAAGACCCACTTTCATCTGAGAAGATGGCAGGAGCAGGAACACGAGCAAGGAGGATGAAAACTAACAAGGAAAGCTAGCAGGGTGGTGGAGAGCTGCTTAAGTCACCAAGAAAGCAGGCACAATCATGCCTGCTTGATTCAATGACCCATCCACCCTATTTACCACCCATGGTCTGTACAAGTCTGTACAAGTACACACTGCAACACAGCACCTCAGAAGGTTCATAACTTGAAGAAAATGTGGAAGTCCTTGTCCGTGCAAGATGGAGCAGCTCCAGAAACTTCATAGATGTGCTACTCGTACCCAGAGTTGTAGGCCAGAAGGCAGTTGCCTACACTGGAAAACCATGATAATTATTTCTTTTTTTTGTTGTTGATGTGGTCTATAAGGGCCATGTGGGAAGTCTTCCCAGCTCAGCAAAGCATTTACCAGCACCACTGCCAGAAATCAGTAGAGAGGTACTTCTTGAAATACGACCAAATTTGGTGGCGTTTCAAGAAGGTATCCTTGTACGTATGTACCAGAGGGGTGTGTAATTACAGTGGATGTATTTAATTATTTCACAAGCAAGATTTATACAAGAAAACTTCTACTACAAACGTGTCTCTGCAATGTCTTTTCCACTTAGGTGTTGTACTGAAAGCACAGAGATGAACCAGTACTTAGATAGAATAAGAACAGGGTTGAGGATTTTTCTACAGCTAAGAACTGTATGCAAAGGTGTTATCCACTCTTCAGTGTTTGACCAGTGTGTGAGAGGACCACACAAGTAACTCATAACCAAGTAGGTGTAGCTCAGGCTTGCAGGTTCCCTTAGCAAACTCCACGAGCATGGGAAACAGAACCAAGATGAGGACGATATGCTAAAGGCATGAATTACGTCATTCATTTTACTTGCTATCTCCTAGGACTCCTGAGTGAGCATTTCTTATTCAAACTATATGTAATACGCATTGAGAAAGTCCCAGTTGTTTGGATGGAGGTACCAGATTTGCATCTGTATTAGAAATATTCTCCCTCCCTCTCTCCCCCAACGAAGTGTGATAGAGTAATTATTTCTCATTTCAATAGACAACAGTAGGGTAACTTTTATATAAGAAAAACTAAATGTAATGTGAATCATGAACAAAATTTCTTATTTTTCCAGGAAGGGTAGAACCATGAAAAGAATTGTAACAAAATGTGGCATACTACTTTTAGTGCTTTCTTGCCAGCCAGGAAAAAAAGCAACAAAAAAAAAAAGTTGCAAAGAAGCTTCATGGTTTATCAACTATACCACTGAGCCTTTTGGCCACCACCATAAATCTCCTCAAATTCTTGCTCCTGTTTTGATGGAAAACATTCAGTTCTATAATAACAGTACTTAGATAACCTGTACCTGACCTGTCTTTGGATAGTGATGATTTTCCATACAAGATGTTTTACTGTGATAACACAGTGATTCAGACACTCTATCTTAAGGCAGCTGGTGTACAAGTGCTTGGCTCTGGGAATTTTTTTCCTCCGTTGCTATTTGAATGTAAGCTGCGTGTTGAAGACCTTTCATGCCAGGCACATTTTCAAAGTATTCTCCCAGTTAATGCATTTCCATTAGAATTCCTCTGTTTTTGATTTCAAGAACACAGGACTGCACCCATGGGAACTGAGCTTTTCAGGTGTTAAAGAGGATTTGTTATAAAGAAAGTGATTATAATAGGATTTAATGTAATTGAAAGTCAAGGTACAGTAGCCATACACTGTATCAGAGACAGAATTAAACTTGTATTGTGAATGAAGGAGTTTTGCTAAGTAAAACCTGGGGCCACAATGAATAAACCAGGGTGGAAGACCTCCTGCTGTTGTGCACCTTTTGTTAGCCGGTGCTGTCCTGACTGCCTTGGCCCCCAGAGAGGCGGGACGATCAGCAGGGCTCAACTCCCAGAGGCTTGTAACAGCATGAAAAAAATCTTGAGAAATAACAGAGGCAGCTCCCATGGACTCAGCCCATCCACGCGAGTCCCTGTCTTGCAGGCTGTCGCCAGCTCTGGCAGAGCTGCTTCCAGCCACAACCCCAGATAACTTGTAGAGAGGCCCTGATATTGCTGTGCAAGGCAATGCTCTTTTGCACTGTTGCACGGGACCAGTGTGAAACTAATTTGACTATTCCTTGAATTCACTGAATTCCTCTGTACCATCTGCCCTGCTGGCAATCAAAGAAGTTGTCAAAACTCTCTGGAAGAACCTTGTTCCCCCTAACTGTTTTCTTTGCATCCTTGAAATCCATTGGACAGACAGGCTTCTGGTATCTCACATACTTAAATAAACCCTTATTATCAAGTAATTGCCATTCTTCAGAATTTCCATCTTCTTTTTCCTTATCATAGCTTGCACTCTTTTCTGTTGGCTTCATTGCTGCTGTCTCTCCATTTTCCAGGGGATCTTGCTTACCTCAAACAGCATCTTGAACTTCGCCATTTAATCACCATTTGTTTTCTCTTTCCTCCTGCTTTCTTTTCAGCTGCTTCTGTGAGTGTCACAATGTCCTTAGATAACTTCTTTCTTGACTGTATGTGGGTAGTAGAAGTCCCTGTTATTATCTTTTACACTTTGTTCCCTCTTTGATATTCTTCAACATTACGTATTCAGTAACTTCTCCAGATCGGAGGTCAGGAATTTAGCGCCGCTAGTATTTGGGCACTTTTATGTCCATAGCTGAGTTGGTCAAAATGTTTTTCATTTAAAAGACAAAAACGTCCCTTTCAATAAAAATGTACTTTTAAGGGAAGAAAAAAAAAATGTTTTTACAATGTTTTCCATGGCAAAGGGAATTGTTCCAGCAAGAAATCAATTCAGATCAGATCAACCCAAACTAGACTGAGGCTTTAACCAAGCTATTGCTTCAGTTTTCACTTTTCACAGGAAATCTCTAACAAAAAGTCTGACATTTTTCTTTCAAATTTCCTAGGGATATAATTGGCATTTGGAGGTCATAATGAACATAGGTGACTGCATAGATACATTTGCCCTTAAAAAACCTGTGAAGCACTGTATTTTGGGTCCTCACCGAGCTGGGTCTTCACATTGAACAAAGATGTTTAGAATAATGAAGCATTTTCAAGGACTACAGTGAGTGTAAGGTTCTCACAAGCTGTTCCTTCCTGAATGACGTAGAATATATATGCCCAATCTTGCGTCAACCACAAATCAGACAACTTGGGATTTGCTCCATGCATGCGTATACGCATCAGCATCATAATCATCATCAGACCCCACCCCATTGCTCGTTCGCATCCCTGAAACACAGGCCCCTCTGTGGCATTGCATGGCAGCAATTACAATGGCATAAGAAGCAACAAGACACCCCCGGTTTTAAGCAACAACTTCCTGTACGGTTTGTTTTCCATGCCTCTGCCCATCCACAGCTCATAATTTGGATGAGGATAAAAAGAGGAAGATCTGCTGCGAGCAGACATCTGCCAAGGAAAGTAGGCTCTGGTTTCAGAAAGGAAATAAAATGATGTACCATCACCCAAGGAGGTGGGGTGCGTCAGGTCAGAGGAGAGAGGGGTGGCTGTGATTTTCAAGGCTTCCTTGCTGCTTGTCCTGCAAGCCCGCTTTAACATTCTCCTAAATGGGGCGTGAAACTGGAGATCCTAGTTTCACCATTCCCATCCTTCTTCTTTTATTCTGAGTACAGCCTGGGCAGCATCTGCAAGGCTATTTGAACCATCACTTTTATTCCATTTCCCCAATGTGCACTGGCCATGCACTCCTAGCATTCCTCAGACGTAGAAGAGAGAAAGCTGTTTACACTATTATTTCCTTTAATTATTTCTGCCACTTTACCTCTCATTTTGAGTCAGGATTTGTTTTCCTTCTTTCCGAGGAAGAAAAAAAAAACAATCGAGGAAGTTCATTATGAAGAAAAGCAAAATGTCACCAATAATTAGTTAAAAACACCAACCCGAGGAACTGGTTTAGGAACACACATATAGACACACACACACACACAAAACAATTAGTGTTTCAAGCTTAAAATTCAGGATCTTTGATGAAAATGTGCAGTGGTGAGAGGATCAATTTCTGATGATGTTCTTGAAGGGCAGAAAGAGAGATAATAACTTTGATGCCATCTCTTTGTTTAAATGGCAATTGTTTGTAGTTAGCTGCTATTTAATCTCCACTACAGAGAGGAACCACTACACAGCTAATGAGATCATTATTTTCTTACCGCTCTTCAGAATGAATGTCATTTTACATAGCAAAACTACAGAGGCAGCGTTTTAGAACACTGTTACCTTTTATCTAACCAACATGAGAGGCACTTGAGAAACGGACAAGGAGGGTCAAGAAGAAAATGTATGCAGCATAGCTTCTTTGCCTGGCAGGCAGGGAAAGGACAAAGGAAGAGGTCCATGATAACAAGACTGACCATCATTATCAGTGGAGAGGGGTCCAAGCTGCAAAGTTTCGAAATAGTTAGAGAGGGTTTGGCCCAGTATATTAAAGGGATTTGGCTGGATTTAACGCCAGCCTTCAGGGTTTAGCCACATTTTTAATCACCGATAAATATTGTTTAATACTTTGACGTTCACCAATTATTATCCAGCCTGGAAAGACACCAGCAAGCTTAGCAGCGCCAGACACCTCGCTGCTTTTGCGTACTGCCCCTTTAAAGAGTGAAGTCTCTCCCTTGCAGACAAAGGGGACATGCATGCGATCTCTGCCGGTTTGCATTTCATTTTAGCTGCAGACTGAGAGCGAGCGGGCTGAGAGAGACGAGAGCTCAGCGCATTTTGCTGCAGCGCCTTCAAACCCTTCCGCCCGCCCTGCCCCTGTGGCAGATGCTGCCTCCCCCTAGAGCACCGGCAACAAAAAGCGAACCTGTGCCCATGCCTCAGCCGCTGCAATCCACAGCTGAAAGGGCTGATAAAGCAGTAGCTCTGCACTAATGCGCCGGATTGCTGTTCCAGGCATGGAAGCCTCTGAGCAGGGAGGGAGGGTGCGCACTGCTGGAGGCAGTCACGTTTTAAATTGCTGCAAGGCTCCACTTTGGTGCCTGCCACTCGGATCAGCCGAGCAGGGCATTCATATTCATGGGGCCGACGCTCTACCTGTGCCCCTCTGCCTTGTTAATAAATGAACGGAGGTTTCTGAACAGGAATTTGCAGAGCAAGGAGCTAATGAGAAAAAGTAGTCCCAGGGAGCAGGTAGAAATTATACTGCCAGCCTTGAGCATCCAGAACTGCGTAACTGGCCCAAGGAATCATGAGAGCTACTTAAAAATCATGTGATTTTAATAAACATTTCACACAGGATTCCTTTTATTTGCTTTCGGATTTTATAGATTTCCAGGATCATGTTTATAAACTTTTAGCCAGAATATAAGGCCCTGAAGGCTCCCGTTAAAAAGTAAGGGAAAGAGAGAAAGATCTGCACCCCTTCCTGTGATCCCAGGAACAGAGCCATATGACAACAAAAGATGCGTACGAGAAATTGTACCACTTGTCAGATTTTTAAAGCCATGGGAGCAGGCAATCGTTTAACCTCTTTCTCCCCCTCTCCCCGCAGCGTGGAAGTTTTTGCATTTGTTCCTTCTGTTGTTTCATTTGTTCCCCCCGTGTTTCTCTAAATCTGAAGTAAGTCATCTCTTTTGCCCTTTGTTTATGGGAAAGCGTGTTTGAGAAACAAAAGAATCAATGCTCCACTCATGAAATGGAGGAGTGTTCGGCATTCATAACATGAATGGACGAAAATAAATGCCTCCGGCTGCTGTTTTCGTCCTGCCGTACCACGCTCCGGCTCTACCAGGCCTGAATCTGAGCGGCGGTGTGGGGAAAGGGGGCCTCTTTTTAAGTTTTCAGTGTAACGGTCAGAGCATTCAGGCATGTGCAGACATGCCAGTCCTGGTGTGTGCTTTTTGTTTTTGTTTGTTGTTTGTTTTAACAGCTGCTAATAATTATATTATCCCGCTACAGAGGTAGTTCTGGGAAATGGGGATCTTTGAAAGCACCGAAGTGATAGGAAGAAGATGCCGCTTCCCTCCCCCCCTCCCTTCCCCGTGTTAGTTTTCTGATACAAACAGCATTCCTGCCTCATTCCCCTCTGAAGTTAAAAGACTTAAATTCTTTACAAGGAAGGTCATCCTTTCGTAGCCAAAACCCTGTTTGCTTTTGTCTTTCCACTCGCTTTCAAATGAAAGAAAAAAAAAAACTGAGAGTGTGCACCAGCCCACTTCACCAACTCAGAAATTAAGCATGACAAGCCCGGGGGGGGGGAAGGCTGTGTTTCAGTTATTAATACGTGTGTGTGTGTGTGTGCGCGCGCGTGTTCGGCACAGAGCACTTGCCAGCAGCTCTTCCACAAATGCTGTGTGGATTGTTCTCGACGTGACCCGATGGCGAGTTAGCGAGCACCGGGCGCGCGGGCTGCAGTCACACGGTGTTCGGGACCTCAGTGTGCTCACTCAAAAGAACACTGTCAACTACCTTTAATAGTGTTAAATATAATTTATTGATTCTCCATTGTTTGTAATAATAACCTCCCTGAAGCTTGAGAATAATGTTTTCTTTCCCCCTGCAGATTTTGTCCTGTCAAACATTTATTTTTTTTTCATGGTGTTGCTAATAGACCTTGAAATTAACATTGCATTTATGTTTAGGATCTATACCACGATTGTTTGTGCTGGTGCGCTGCACTCATCCATCAGCAAAGCAAAATAGGAGAAAGAAGATGCATCTGAGCCCCTTACCGTCCTGGGAAAAAAATGGGTCAAATTCTGCCCTTAGATGTAGGCACGGAGCTCTCATTAAGGTCAGGGGGAGGCTGAGTGCATGTGTGTCACTGAGGCAGAATTTGGCTCAGTGCTTGTTAGCCGATTGCAGCTGTAAAGCTAGAGGGGGCATAAAATGTTGGGGAGTGTTTTAATACATCCTATCTAAACATTGGCTGTTGGGGATTTTTTTATTACTCTGTGAGGTCAGGTACATTTAAAAGAAAGTAAGGTATCTATAATTCCCTATGAAATTAGAATAAGCTTTAAAGTGAATTAAATTGGGGTCTAAACCACATGACAGTATCCCTTTGAACAGTCGCATAAGAAAAATTACCCAGCTCTAAGTAAAATTGGAAGACTGGGTTTGTCAGACTGACTTGTATTTAACAAAATGGCAGTTATTCCACTTTCCATTAGCAATTAGCAATAAAATAATTTATAATTTACTTTGAACTTTTTCCCCCCACTTTAATGTAAAACTTCAATAAAAGAGTTATGCTGCTATTAAAAGCACATTGTGTCGAGAACCCCTGTAAAACACAGTACATTTCAGGGTCACGTTAGCAAGCGGGAATCAGGAAATATTTAAAGGGCCCCTTGTTACCTGCTAGTATCTCTTTCTTTCCCATGGAAAATGAGAAATGAGCTGGAATGTAAACAGGGGGAAGCAGGAGAATAAGAAATGCACCAGGAGCGCATTTGGGACAGCCAAATCCTATGGCTTTGCACAAGGCCTCTGACTTCTGGGGAGGGGGTTTCCATAGCTTGTAGGGAGCTGATGATGCATGGAGGGCTGACACTGCAAAACAGCCGGCGCGGGGGGGAAGGGAGCAGGGAGAGGGTGAAGGAGTAGTATATACAGCTTTTCACCTTTCGGTCTCTATTCAATTTACTTTCTGCGAGTGTTATGAAAGCACTCAGTGCAACGCAACCTGATGAAATAATCATGCTTGCAAAACCTGTGTGTCTCTAGAAATTGCCAGAACTTCATCTGTATGTAGGGTTCCCATACAGGAAATAAGAGCTGGGTGATTTATGGCATTTTATTGCACTTCTTGGCCATTGCTAATGTTTTCTTCATTGAGAAATGGCAGAAGCTGCAATTTGGATTTTTATTGTGCAGTTTGCCAGCCTTCTCCCCATCCCCCTTCCCTCTTTCTTTTTCCTTTCCTGGGTGAACTTGCTTTGGGTTTAGGAGATGAAAGTTTATGGAGGCAGATGAGTGTCAAGGGGACTGAATCCAAACACAGAGCCAATGAGCATGTTGCCAGATTTTATCTACCCTCACTGAAAATACAGTATCCAGAAAAAGAAGAGTGATTATAAAGGAGAGTGACTTAGCCTCTAACTTACACAAAAATTCTTGGACGGGTTTCTGGTTTTCTTTTTTAAACAAACAAAACAATGTTTCCTGGTTGGCAGTTCCCAAAGTCTTTCCTTTTTTTCCCATTTTTTGGCACATTGCTGAAAGGTCATGCTGATGTATTTCCAAAACATGCTCATTGAGTACAGCTTTGCAAAAAAATAAGAGCCCCTTTCTTTAAGGCCTGATCCTGCTTCTCATTTAAGGCAGAGACAAAATTTCAACTGTTTGCAGGGATACAGGACTAGAGCCTAATCACAGAGGCAAACTCACTGTAGGATTAAATACAGACTGGGTAGCACCAGCTACTCCTAAAGCTGCTGACACCATTATACAACCCTGTTTACCATTGCCTGTGTCTGCCAGACTGTAATGGTTCAGGCTAACAATGCTCGTGCTACTTTTCAGCATCAAGTAAAGATTTCTGACAATGAGGCAAGGGCTAAATCAACTGTTTCTCATGTTAAAATAATCTAGTGACAATTCCTTTGAAAGCCCTTGTGCCCATGCATTTGGGGGAAGGGAATTCAAACCCAGTGTGCTTTATTTCTGGGATGAACCTATTCCACCAAAATGTTGCCAGATGAAAATCCTTTCCAAGACTGTACTTCCCATATGCTCAATGGGCTGCAATTTTAAACTGTTGAGTTTGGTTAGGCACCATGCATCAAAATGCGTACAGACGCGGCTGCTAAAACGGAAGGTGCACGAGCACGCTTTGCCTGCTGCTTCCAAACGTTTGAGTTTGCAGGCGTACTGCCTTGTAATGTGTGCGCGTGTATGTACGCATGTGTGTGTGTACGTGTGCGGCTGCTGTTGTTTATTTGGCTTAGGCAAGCAGGCAGGAGGACGGGTAAATGGACAAAGAGGTTGACTAGAACTCAAGGAACTTACGCTCTGTTCTTGGCGCAGCGTCAGGTTTCCTGCATGACCTTGTATAAGTCACTTATTCTGTCATGCACCTCACTTGTCCTTCCCTGCAAGAACTTTCCTTCCTTCCAGTAGTGCTATATAGTTAAAATACATTAATGCACCGAGCAAGAAGTGGCCGGGGGGCAGAGGGGAGGGGTGGGTGTTAAAGGAAGACTTTCTTGATACTGTGAAGGGTCTCACTTGCTTCCAGATAACTTTAACTGGAGAACAACTAGCATTAAAAGTACTCACTGTTGTATTGTAGTGGTGCTCAGAGGCACTAGTCATAAATTAGGAACCCATTGTGCTAGGTGCTGTGCAAGCAAAGGACCAAAGTATGATATATTTGGCCTCAAAATTATCATCAGCAGGATTTTCATAATGCTGTATAAATCGAAGCCAGCGTTTTGTGCCCAGCACTTGTTTTCCTAGGGTTTTTATACTCAAGGGAACATAATGTGAACTCAAGCACAAGCACTGAAAGTTTTAAGTACTCCTCTGATATGACGCCTACTGCTCTCTCCTTTAGGGGCTTTCAGTAAGAAGTGAAACCGTGTTGTCTTCTGGATCGGGCTCTTATCTAAGGAGTTAAAGCCAACGCCAGCCTGTTGCCTTTAAACTCCAGTCCTGATCCCAGTGAGTTTGCAGAGGGCTGAGAGGCTTTGAAAAGAAAGGCAGGGTTTTTGTCACCTTTGACACACAAACATCCTGGCAAGTTACCTTTTTGTTTATTCCACTGTACAACTCCGAACAGGCTGCTTTCAGGGTGCTTACCTTCCATAGCATGACCTTCCAAGCAAATACATCCCTTCAAACTTTGGAATTCAGTGAGGTAGAATTAAAATCATTGACCTTTCATTTTCCTTTCCTCCTAGCCCACCTCCCTCTCATACACTTTCCCTTTAATAACCAAGAAACACATCTGCAGCTTTTGCCATAAACACTGCAAAAAGCATTAAAGGTTTTTAAGGTAACCTTGGCAAAATCCAAATTAGAGAACATACTGCAGTGATTCACATTTAACCTCCAAGTTATTTCACAGCATAGCTGACAGCCTGCATTCTTCAGAACTTTGTGTTGTTTGCTTTTTTCCTTCCCCTCTCTCTCTGTAAGCAGCAGGACAAAAAAAAAAAAAAAACACCAAACCCAAAAAAGCATAGGAATTTTTTCTCCATTGGGGGGCTGATAGGTAAAATACACATGAAGAACTAGTTCCTTTTCTGGTCACTGAACTAAAGAGAGACACATTTCTCACAAGTCTAGAATAACTCTGTCAAATCAACAACAATAAAACCGCTGTTTTTTTGGAAAAAGTGGTGTAGCTTATTACTTGATAATTTAGATCTTCAGCTTCCTCCCCTCCAGTCAGGGCCACTCAGCCAAGAAAGAGCCTTCGCTGTTTAAGTCATCACGGTACTGTCACCATTTTCCTAACCCTGCCAGTGCCATCGCCTTGGCTCATCCTCCGGAGCTGTAGGGGAGACAAAAGCCGTCTGGGGAGCAGGGCAGGCGATGTACCCCAAAGGCAGCACGGAGCCAGTCAGCCGGGATGGAAGGCATGAGCTCAGTCTCACTGAGAAAGCAAAAGCAAGAGACAGAAAGATGCTACAAAGGGAAGGGGTGGGGTTCTGTTTTTCTCAGAAATGTGCTGCACTGTAGGACTGTGCCTTTTATTTTTGGCACAAATTGCTGAAGCAAATTATATAGCTTATCAGATGTGGTTTGTTAGGCTCAGTAAAGAAACCACTGCAAGGACTTGTTTTCCTTGTTGTCTGCACCCGATTATGAGATCGGCACAAATCAGATTCCTGATGTTGCACAGGAACAAGGTTGAAACTCCACGGGCCTTGTTTTTCCTGTAACCAAATTAAGCGTGATTGGGTTACAAACCAATTCAGCCCAATTGGGTTGATTCTCTCTCTGACTTTACGAAAAAATAGTCTGCCCGTTCACCTTGACACACGGAGATTTACTGGTGAATAGGGAGCTACGTGCTAATTTCGATCATGGCATAAGCCCACGCAGCTCCTCTTAAAACAGCTGAATGGGAGTGACGTGCCCTTGCTCCAGGGCTGCATTTGGCCCCTTAGTTAGGTGTGAGAACCCACAGACTGCAGGATCAAATTCTGCAAGCCCATGTTTTCTTCTCAGTAGCCCAGACCAGCCCTGAAGGATGTAAACATGAATTAGAGAAGATGCAGAAGGGATTTCAAAGTACATTAATAAACAGGGCTTAGCTACGGCAACGAGGGAGCAGATACACATTTTATTCAGTTCTCCCAGCTACTGGAAAAATAACCTTTGGTAAAGGGGTGAGCAGTGAGGAGATTAACACCGCCAAGTAAATCCACTTGCAACCAGAGCTACATGCAGCGCCTCTCCCACACCAGTAAGACACTATCACCACTGAAATGGCATAACCTGTTTGCCCTGATTGCTGCTAGCGCCTGGCGAGCAGATCTACGCAACACTGCACGGCTGGTGCCAACGGTAGAAAGGAACACGAGGGAGAAGATAGGCCAAATACAAAACCCTCAGCCACCCATCTGTTTTCAGGGGAGGAGAGAAAATATTTCATTTTCTACCTGTAAAGAAAAATGGATTCATGTCACATCCTTCCTTGATTATCCCCAGCATTATGCAATTCAATAGATTTGCTGTCTTGATTAGACAGGCAGAATAGAATTTTAATTGTGAGTCTCTGGAAGGCAAAATGGAGAAATTTGTATGAAAAAATTGGGAGGCAGCAGCGTTATTGGAAGGCTGAGCTTTTTATAGTCAGTCTTTCTGCTTCATTCGACCATCTGCCTTTACTTGTGCTCTGCTGCTTGGGGTTGAGAAGTTGCTGGCTTTAAAGATGAGCCGCAAAGTTTAACTAGATAAATAAATGTGTGCAAGATCTCTCCCTACTAGCAGAGCAGCCTTCAGCATTCCAGCTACATATGTTGACAAAAAGAATGTTTTAATTTTAGCATTATTTTTACTGTTTATCAAACAGAAATGATGCATGTAGTTACTTGCACGAGTCACAGTTAAAGGAAAGTCCCTTTCAGAAAGGCCTGAGAAATGTAGACAGACGAAACTATTTTACTAGGGGGCAAACAGAGAAATTATTTCTTTTTTAGGATCCATGCTTATAGATATATTGGTAGGAAGGGGAGTTGGCTGGCCTAGGCTAGTGTTTGCGGGTCAGGGAGGAGGTACGAGTGTCTCAGTCAGAAGCCAATGCTAATTTAAGGAATTTGGGGCTTAGTTCATGCCAGAAATCAGAGTTGAACTCAGTCCAGGACCAGGTGAAAGCAAATGTGGCTTTTCTGTACCTTTATTCTAGGTCAGTGACGAAATGTGTCATTCCTATTTACTGGCTTGGGAGGTGGGCAGTAAAGTGAGAAGTTTGGGTAGACACAGAACAGTTTCAGTGATACGTGGTAGTCCCTGCTACTGGGACTCAGCCCATTTGGCGACGTTATTTGCAAACAGTGATTTTCACTGAGGTGCAGTTGTCTCCCTGTCTTTTTAGTCATAAAAGCTCTGGTGACAGAAAACATCGGCTCCACAGGTTCATACATGGATTGTCCAGAATTCGAATAGACAGATTCCAGCCCAAATAGTCAATGCTCTGAGATGTATAAGGTCCCTGGTTTAACTCACTACAAGCAGGCTCTTAACCGTTCATGCGCTTTCTCTGTGAAAAAATTTAAAACCATGCTGGGTTTATTCCGATGGGAAAACCGTTGCAACCATAAAAAGTTTCATAGGGCTGGGAAAATGTTCCTGCCCAGATCTAACCTGTTCTATAGGTGGAATAAATATGAAAACATCTTGAAATACACTGTTGCTACTAGGTAGGCAATCTACGTTGCTGGATTGGAGTTTTCAGTATTTTGTTCTTGCCTACAACAGGAACCTAGAGATTCTAACACCAGCCTGGTTAGTCCAAACATCTAAAAGCTCAGGAAGTTTAAACTTTTTGGTCTGAAAAACTATGCTGGAACTTTCCTAAGACTGTTCAACACAAGGAGATTTCAGGAATCGCTAGCTTCTTGCTGAAAATATATGCATACAACACCTTGTTTATCTGCCTTTGCTATGGTCCTGGCAGTACAGCTGAGACTGGCTGGCACTCATGGACTGTCCAGTTAACACGGACACCTTTGTTTCAGCTACCTGTCCCCTCTTTTGCAGTGACCTCAGACAGTACTTTCATGAGCAGTGCCGTGTCTGCAGATGGGAAAGGCTTGCCCAGTTTTTGCATTAGCTTTGTTTGGTGTCATCTCTGCATCTGCACCAGAGGTGCAGCCACTAACTGAAATGTCACTGTTTCTCCACCGTTTTCTCCACCGTTTTCTCCACTTGCTCTTATCACCACCAGGCTCTTGTGAGGATTGAAAAACCTGTGCCATAGCCTACTGAATGGTATTTTGTGCAGAAACAGGAACACTTTTTTCTACAGAGGTCAACTTATCCATCACATTTTCCTTATAATGTTTTTTCTTATCTCAAAGAATAAACTGTTCCTTCGGGGACTGTGCTCATATTTCATGTGGAGTTTTCTGTACTTCTTGAAGGAGTATTGCAGTAAGAAGGTAGAAAGCAAACTTACAGCAAAAAGTAAAGAAGTGGCTCTAGACATGGTTATGAAACTACATAGCCTTTCAACATTGCCAAAACATCTGTAAATCTCATTTCAAGGCAGGCATAACAGACAATTAGGGACTGACTCAAGGAAATACTTAAGATGTGCCCCTATACAGCAAAGCACTTAAATATCTGATTATCTTCAGTCTTGCCTTTTACCTAAGCATTTATTTATACACTTTGCTAAGCCTGGTACTGAGCAAGAAAAGCTCATCTGAATTTAAGGCACTTTACTGAGAAGATCAAGATAATATTTCAACTGATTAACCAGAGTTAAGGGCTTCTCCTTCTCAGCGATAGGAAGGACATGCCAGTACAACTGAATTCAACAAGAACTGCAGATGCTTGCTGCTACCTCTGGAAAATGATGCCTTTTTCCTAGGGATCTCAACTGGAGCTTCTGTGCCTGATATTAGGCACCTGCATATGGAAATGTTGTTATTTGCTGTATTAAAACCTAATCAGCTGCTATTATTACAGGCGTTAAGCAAGCAAGTTTGGAATTTGAACTTGAACAAACAAAATCCCATGCACAGAGCAACAGTACCAAAGAAAATGTACAGTCCAGCTGTTTCATGCCCTCTCCTTTCTGTACCTCACAGAATCAGTACTGCAGTGCTTAATGATAAGACATTTATCTAACTACCCAGAAATAGATGTTAATTTTAAAATGTATCAAGTGTAAAAGAGAGAGAAAAGGATAAAAGCACTGCTGCAACCTTCTGTTTGTGGACTTTCTGAATTTTTATTCTAAACACGAGTCTAACATCATTCATGGAAATACCAGCTCAGCACTGTTGAACAGCAGTCTGTTTCTTTATATTTATTTTGCCCCCTCATATTTTCTTCCATTAAAGTTTAGCAGTGTACACAAACAAACTGCAATGAGGAAAAAAAAAAGACAAAAATGAAACTCATAAAAAGGCAGGCAATAGAAGTGACCTTTGCCACTCCTTTGATAGTATTTTGCACATTTCTCTGCTAGTGGCTAAGATTTTTTTTTACACTTTCAGGCAACCGTAGATGATAACATGCATAAAACTGTGTGGTGTCTCATGAATTTAACAGAAACATTTTAGAGGCAATAATTGCTCTTTCTGGAGTGTACTTTAATTTAGAGATGGAATTCTTTCTGTGATTTATGTAACAGTGTATTTTATACCATGTAAGGTATGCTTTTAAATCTGCCTCCTCACATACACGCATATTTGAAATGTTTGCCTTCATACACACAGTCGCACAAACATAAATACACAAATTCATAGACATACGCACATACATAAGAACATGCAACAGGCTACATGCGCACATGTGAATAAATCCATGTATGAAGGCAGATATTTATGTTTGTGCAAATGCAGAAATTTAAAATAATTATATCCCTAATTAGATCATATTTTGGTATTATGCAGCCACAATGAATTACAAGCAAAAGATGGCACTCTAAGGGAAAACATAGGACATGCTTGTGACTGACCTTCAGTGCTTTCCAGGAGTAGAGGTTATGGATAAATTTTGTGTCTATTTGGGATCACCACAAACCTCTGATTAGCAGAAATAACCAGATGCTGATTGCTTTGTGGTTTTCTTCCTTTAAATACATGGCCAAGCAGAAGACACTCTCTGTGTAATGATATGCTAAGGAAGCAGAAACGTAGCATCTACTTGGACCATCTTCATCTGCTACAACAGGGTAGCAGCCCATCGTATTAGTTGTGGTAGAGACTGCAACAAATAGATTTATGCAGCTGATGGGCCCATTCCTTCCATCAGCCAAAACATTTTCTACGCATGCTGTGCATGGTGCAGACAGCACTATATGTTTAGCGTTACTCTTCACTGATGTAACCACATGAACATGCTAATGCCAGTGACCTAGTCACACTCTTCAATGGCTTGCTTAATAACCTGGGGACTAGAAGCCAGGAATTTTATTCCTTTTTCTTCCACTTGCTGGCTTTCCCTTTTCCCTATCCCACAAATTTAACTGAGATTTCACAAATTTTCCCACTCTGCAGCAAAAGGAAACCAGCCCTGTGTAAGTTTTTCCACACACAAGCGAGGCTGGCCCATTGCATGCTAGCCTTCAGATAGGGGCTGTCAGCCAGGACATAATACTCTGTGTATCCAAGCCCCTGGATGGCCATTGCCCCAGCTGCTAAATTACAGCCAGAAGACTCAAGCCTAGGGGAGGCTAACTGTAGTCCCCTGCACTGGAGAACAGCAACACCAGATTGTCACTGGACCAGCCTTGGGACCCTGGCCTCCCACATCTGACATGAGCTGGTTGACTAGTGG
>VYZW01030150.1:17532-31880 GCA_013401315.1 Balaeniceps rex | reverse complement strand
CTACAAAATAGCCCTCTTTGAAGGAAAAGTAAGGCAAAAAAGTTTATAGAGGGAAATGAAGAGTGGGAAAGTGCTGCTATTATTATGGAATAAAAGTGCTGCAAAATTGCTGTGAAAATTGGAAGTCCATAATTTTTTTGCCAAACCTGGTTTTGCCTACATTAATAGTCATGAACAGTGGAGATGGAAAAAAAGACCCATTAGGTCATTTTTTCTGTCTTCCTAAGTAAGAGTGTCTCCCTACAAGGATCTTGACTGTTTTGTTCATTTTAAAAATAACTAAAGCAATGAGGGTTCAACTCGTTCCCTTGGGAGACCGCTCAGCAGACTAACAGACCTCACTGCTAGGAAATTTTACCTCATTATCAGCACGGATTTTTCTTTGTTCACTTTCATCCTGTTACTTCTAGTTATACCTGGTTGGACCATTTCTATATTACATCAAATTCCATCATTTCATCTCATGTACGTATTTCTTTCCCAGGGCAGATACTGGGATAAATCTGAGCTTCAGTGAAGAAACTGGATGTAAACTCAGAGTAGCAATTGGCTATAATAGGTCCTATTTTTACTACATATTGAGCACACAAACAAAGAGAATTGCTATTTAAATTCTGAATGGGAAGTCTGAAAATAATTTTTTTTCTTCTTTTTTTTTTCCCCCCAAATATATGGCTGCCTGCTTCTCAAATCCACTTAAGCACTTAGAAAGCAGTTTGCAGACACCAGATTCTTCTCCTCCAAGAAAACTGAACTGACATGCTGGAGCTGCAGATCACATAGTAGTTCACATTTAAAAGGAAGGAATGTCTTTTATTTACTACAGGACCAATACCAGACATATCTTTGCTCAAATAGTTAGCTAAGGGTGAATATGTCCTCTATGCAGAAGGTCACAATGGGGTATGTACCACTTAAGTCTCAATTATGCTCTATTTATACCTCCCTCCGAAACTTTCTCTAATTGGGAGATTCTGGGAATTTTTCTCTACTTAGCCATATTTTGGGTATTTCACTGTCTCTTGGAGAAGTCAGTTATAAGAAGAGTCAATTAAACATTATCGATAATGGTGTGAGGTAGACCTAGTGTACAGCAAGAGAAAACAGTGAAAGGCACTTAAGTAATATTGTTAACTATTATTATGCACATTGCTCCTCTTTCTTTTCAACCGTTCTCAGGTTTCTAACAACTTTAACATTCAAGCCCCTGTAAAGAAAGTGAAAAGAAAAATCCAGGGTTTTTTGCTCTGAAAACAGGGAGGGAAACCCATGAAGAAAAATACAACAGTCTTCCAACCAATGTTAAACAGGGAGAAAGTGAAACCAAACTGCCAGCAAACAAATGAACAAATGCATTTCAGAAGCTTGATATTAACCTTAAATTGAGCTAATGAAATTATAAAAATGTTTCCTGCTCTTTCTCTATTTATCCTTTTAATTGAAACATAAAAGGACATTGATCTCAACATACCACCTTCTTTCAAGTTGGCAACTTTTCTCAAGAGGGGGAAAAAAAAAAAAAAAGACAAAATATTCATGCCTGTAGCCAGACTCCTAAACCTGTGGCCAGGTACCCTAAAGAGAAACTAAAACTTATGCAGAAGATCCAATGCTTCCAGTTAGTCAGCCATTGCCTTTTGTATGTTGCTAATTTCCAGGGGGGAATAATTGTGTCAAAAATATATTTCTAGATCCTTGCTTCCTGTTTCTGGCCAGCTCCTCCCTTCTTTCATGTTTTGCAGTTCAGATAAGTGAAATACTTTCTGATTTGCAAACAACAAGCTTGCTCCCTCCAACTGTCTCTTGCTCTTGTGAAAATAAATTCCATCTGCTCAACTTTCCCTACGTCCTGGCATGAGTGATTACTCCAATGTGAAGCCTCTGGATCTAGTCGGCTGCATGGCAGTGAAAAGAATAAGTGGGTTACAGGTGGTAAAAAATCAAAGTGAAAATAAAGAAATGCTTAAAACTACATTAAAGCCCATGTGTAGTGTACTTCACGCAAAAGCCCAACGCGTCTGCATTCTGGAGAATGGTATAATGCACCTGTGAACTTCCTAGGCTTGCTATGTATATGCCAGACCCTTGAAGTCAGTGTGAAAAATGTTCTTGTGGTTTCATTTCCTCTGCAGGGTTTTGGGTTAGGGTTTTGTTTTGTGGTTTTGCCTTTTGGGGGTGTTGGTTGTTTTTCCCCCCCTTTAAGCAATTAAAAATGCAAGGGAAAGAAATTCACCAGTTCAAGTCCCTCAGAGAGCAGGTTTACTATCCTCCATACACATTCTTACCTTGTGTTTGTCACCGTTTCTAAGCTCTGTCTATTAATGCACGAAGCAATCTGTTTTATCATTCTCTCCTGAGAGCAGTGCGGACAGTCTGGGGTCTGTTTTAGAATATATTTAAGTATTACATACACACTCATGTTGTATCAGTTTATATTTTAAAAGACAAGTTCAAAGAACTGATGGTGGTAAAATTTGCGGTAGCCTTTAGTTCTTCTGGATGTACCCTCTACAGTTTTGGGCTACCAAGCAGGAAAGCTCTGTCACTCATTAACTTAGTGCTGAACGTCCTAAACGACGACGAGAGCCAGAAGTGCCTGCAAGGGTTGCTCTCAATGCAAGGCACTCGTTCCTCAAGGACCGAATGATTTGCAGCACTTTTTCCAGGCAGGGGCTCAGGAAAGAAAAACCCAGCCTGAGATGAAGCTTCATCCTTCTCTTATTTTTGCGTGAATGAGAGTAGGAAGCTTTAAAGGATGTTCTTAGAGGCATGTTTCCCCTATTAGTTGGATGTCCCCAGTTTTCCTTAGGAGTTTTTAGGGATCCTTACATCAAAAGATGTGTAGTGGTAGAGACTGCTGACGTGCTGGAAGGTGCATGAGGCCTCCCTGGGACCATGATTCTCTCCAGCCTACAGCACAGAAAACTTAGGTGACTTTGTAGCTCTCAGGAAGAGTATTTTGAAACTGCATGAAACAAATCATTCCACAAAATAATTTCCACACTCAAAAGTTGGAGATACTAGTCCATAAATCAAACCTGTATTGCATTCAGTCCCTCTACTCCTTTCCTTGAAGACATTCAAGCAAACCCAGGCTTCCTTACTCCAAACAGTAAAGTTAATACCAGCCATTGCCTTCTAAATTAATTTGAGAAGCCTGTTTGGTTGCAGTTGTACCAGGGGATGAAAGTAAAGTTGTTGTGATCATCAGATCTTTCAATTCTGAAAGTATAGTCAACTCAAATATTGAGCTGGTTTTCTGATGTCTGCTATTTCTGGTGAGCGCTAATGTTTTTGAGAAGTCCCATAGATAGGCTTGGCAGTCTTCATTTTACTCCAGAAAGGATTTTGTGTCATCAGTTACACCCTAAAACACAGAGGCTCACAGGAGCAATGGAAACTGACCTCTGACCTTTGCAATAATGTTGCTGATGTAAGGCAGCAGTATATATAGATTTATATAATGTCTTGACCAAATCTATACAAGTACTACTACAGTTCCAGCTTTTCAACAGTAGATTAAGACATATTACTGTCTTACAAAAAATTAAGTTCATAAAACACACTACAGTATGTTTTTAGCAAGATTCTAACAAAATCTGGTGAAATACCAAAGCAATCAGTCTTATTTCATCTTTGGACAAACTAGTAGGTTAGGTGGCCTGACTTTACTGTAAGAAAGCCTTGTCGCATTAACTGAGCAGCCCATTCTCCCAGCATTGCTAACTGTGGGGCGGCTCCAGCAGAAGTACCTGTAGTTCCCAGTGCAAACTAGTAGAGACAAGTTCACAGCAGGTTCCTGGACACTGTTTTGTCTAAAGCTACTCAGCCATTCTGTGTAGCAAAGCAGCTACTACTTTAGACCTCCTGTTTTTGCTGGGACCAGAGGGGCTGCATTGCTGTTAGCTATAGGGAGGGATAGGGACAATTTTGGTGGCGAGGGGGGAGAAAGGAAAAAAAAAGGAAAACCCTAATGAAGGCAAGGGCATGGAAGCGACAGTTCAAACCAAGCAGCTCCAAAGCACTATTACTGCTTTCAGATTCCTTCAAACGTGTGAAGAAAAGCATGAATTCAAATTAATCAATGTCTTTTAAAGTAGCTGAGGTAGCACTCTGACTATTACCTGTGCTTTTAGAGTGCATCTCAAATGTGTCATTCAGGCTTCTGAAGACAAGAAAGATAGGAATGAATCACCTTGTTACAAATTAATCACCCTGGGATTAGGGGTAAAAATTTCAAAAGCACCTTAAAATGACTTAGAGATCTAATTCCCATTTTCAGAATTGACTTAGGCAGTTACATCCTGACTCTAGTCAAAAGTCAATGGGATAATAGCTCCTAAATCACTCTAATGCATCCAAAAATGTTAGCCACTTCTATACGTAACACAACACCAAGCCCCTCTGTAGTCCCGTTTGCCCTTCAGTGAGCGTCCCAGGCTTCTGCTTTTTCATCCCTGATTTCAGTCCACATTTACCATATGTTGTGCTTTCATTTTCATTAAACATCTTGAAAGATGGAGGTTTCAAACAGTGAGCTACTCATTCATTCATCTTTCCACACAGAAACCTAGCATCACTAAAACACCAATTTCAGACTATTATTTTTAACTAATGAGAAAGCAAATGTTTTTCCTGACACTGACAGCAAAATCCATCCACCCATTTTTATATTTTACAAGATGATACAGCATGTACCACTGTCACATCTCAGACTAAGTGTATGTTTTGGTCTTCTTCCAGTTACATGTCTTTTTCATAAGTTGATGAGCAATCACAGGATAGCCAAAGTATCCTTTGAGTCCTAAGGGGGTAGAGCAATAGTTGAGCTATCTGGATGCTACTGCTCTTCCATTTGCCAGATTATGATAATGTCCCTTTTCCTCCTTGGGGCACTGGAAAAATCTTTTTTATTTCTCCATCTCTGTTCCCCTCCACTCTATGTCTGTCATGTCCATTGTATCTGTAACATTATGTTGGTAGCACTTCCATCATAAATGTCTGATTCCACTGTGACACAAGCTATAAAAAATAAACTAAGGAATACGTATGTCTAGATTACACCTATTCACAAGCATATACAAATGTAATATCTTGCTCTCTGATACAAAAAAGATGAACTTCCTAGTGCTAGTGAATGACCAGTTAGAAAATGGAATTAAGATAGGGCAGGGAGGCAGTGAACAAAAGCAAAAATCACATTCAGATCTGAAGGAAAATGATATTCACAGTAAGTCAGCAGTCATCCTGGCTTTCAGCTCTTTTTATTATTTTCCCCCCTTTTTATTGCTTACTTTTTAGTTCTTTTGCCCAAGACTCTGTATTTTTTACTCTTTTGTCATCTTCCCTAGACAAAAGCACAGGACTTGGGGAAAAGGATCAGGGAAGGGGAAATTCCTATCCTGACATTTATTTCTTCGGTGACCTTGACAAAGTCACTTAATTTATTGTTTCCCTTGCTGTAACAAAATGGACAGGAATGAAAACGAAGTCTTTTTCTAACATTCATAACTGCTTTGTGATCCTACCCTATCTGCTAAGTCTGCTTTGAAACCCCAGCCTAAGTTAGCGCAGATTCGAGCTGTAATCGTTATCAGTAATGCCTCGCCTCTCTTCTAGACACACTTTCTGCGGCGGTCAATACCTGTTCAGCAGCCGGTCATGGTGGGAGAATAGCAATCGCCAGAATAAATGCTATGCCCTTTCTCCCAAGCCTGTTGCATCTCAATAAACTCTGTAGTGTCTCTGGCAAAGGGGGAATTCAAAAGGGTGGTCCCAAATCAGGACTCTGAAGGGCTTTGCATTCAGAGTAAGACACTATGGGAGTATCATGACGACAGCTGCACTTACATCACTGAAAATAATTATTCTGATCCATGAACACAAGCTAAGCCATAAGAATGGTCTTGTAAGCAAGGTCTGTTTTAATAGAAACATAAGTATTATGCATTACAGTCTATTATAAATTGGTTGTAATCTTCTCCTGACACTCTGAATTAAACTAGTTAGGATACCAAAAAAAATAACAAATGCCACAAAGCAGAAAGCAAGCTCAGTGTCTGAAGGTTAATGATTGCTCATGAAAGCTACAGAAATAAATTATCTGCCTAGGGACACTGTCACATGATCGGCACAAAAGCTGCAACAGCCGAAAATGTTTATGTAGAGAAAAAAACACTGTCAGCATCACAGGGCCCTTCCCCCATCGCTGAACCGGAGTCCCGAGCCAAACAGCTGCTCCTGACTGCTTACATTAAACTAATTTGTGCTGCAACATTGCAGCTGCTTAATTTTTAGACTGAACTTTATCACCAATAAGTGTTACAATAACAAGTGATCCAGCCCTATCTCTGAAGAAATAGCAAGTTCCTCAACAACAAAGGCAGCTCAAGGTGCCAAAATTCGAGAAGTGAGAAGACAATGCCCAAAACGGTATCTTAAATCGTAATGACTTGCTCTTGCTTTTACTGGGTAAGTCTTAAAAGGTGGGTTTGCTCCTAAATTAATTGGGGGTCAGACTGTGCCCCTAAGCGGATGGGGGTTGTCCCACCCCGACATTGGGGACCAGTGGCCGAGAACCACAGCAGAGGCTGATGGAGCAGCAAGGTGGAAGCAAGATGAGGTGCTGGGGCTTCAGGGGGTCACCCACCCTTCCCAGCTGGCCTCCCCTGCACCAGGCCTTTTGAGATTGCACTGCAGAGCTCCATCACTTGCACCCTTCCCCGCAGCCTTGCCCCTTCGCTTCTCCAGGCTCCCACTGGTTTGGGCTTTGGTGTGCTGTAGCACTGCTTGCACATCCTTCTGGCCACAGATTCACTGGTGTCTCCTTAAAACATTTATTGCGCTCAACATTTAAAAAGAAGTTAAAAAAGAAAAAAAAAAGGAAAAAAACCCTAGCTGGTTCATATCCCAACAGCTTGAAAGCCCTGACCTCCTCCTCACCCCTCCCTCTGCCTCCCCCCCTGAAAAAATGTGTTCAAAGGCAGTTGCATAGGAGGAAGTGTTTACAGAGCGGCAGCGGAGTGGTGCTCCTTGGGTAACAGAAGTGCTGCAATTACAAAATGTCACATGTTGTTCCTCCCGTTTTCCTCTGAATTATTTTCCTCTGTTAACATGCAGGGCTTCGTCTTTTTGCTGAAACAGACACTGACCTGAACTGGTGGTGATTCCTGCCAAATATGCAGGCACTGTTTTGCTACATTTTGGAATTCAGCGAAGTCCATGTGTCAGGCATTTGCTTGCGCTCAGGAAACGCCAGTGCTCAGACCAAAGCCCTCCCCGCCCCCTCCCACCCCCAGTGCTTGGAATGCACAGAAACTTTTAAGTTTTTAATTAGTTTTAATATGATTAATGTTTTTAGCTGCATATCTTGTTACATCCACTATGCTTGTTAAAATAAAAAAAAGGACCATTTAAGTGTCTTAGTTATTAAGAAAACAAATTGAGATGGGGGAAAAAAAAAACACCGAGAGCAATTATACAGTTAAACAAAAAGCTGTAGCTGCTCGCAGTGGTAATGGGGTTGCAGATAGACTGCTGTTTGCCTGTGTGCATGTGTGTGCTTGGGGAGGAAGAGAGGCATGGGGAATTGGTAACGGGAAACAAGGGGTGCTCCAGCAGTACACCCCCACCTTTTCCAGTCTTCCAAAGTCCAGCTAGAAGGAGGAGATGCTAAATGAAATGATGGCGTCTTTCTGTTAAATTTAAAAGTATAAAATAAATCCAGAATCCCTTGAGGGAGGGTTGGCTTTTTGGTTTTTTTATCAAAATAACATTAGTCGGATATAACTAAAAAAGAACATTTTGACCAACAGCAGGAGCTGATGGTATCTGGATTCCGTTTTATTCCACCCCAAATGTGTAAGAATAGGGGTGACTGGATAAACCCAGGGGGGTTTAACTGCTATTCATGGAGCAAAGCTGCAAATGGAAAAAATATTTTAAGAAGAAAAAAGTGGGGTAAAGGAGAGAATAGCATAGTCCCTTGCACTCTTACCAGATCTTCCTCTCAAGTTTGGCCTTTAAACCTTTAAAACTTTATGGATTTCTTAAAAGAACACCTCTGAAAGAATAATGCAAGGGATAAGACCCAGCTACAAAACTGGAACTCTCATCTGTACAACACAGGAGAGCAGCGTGAGAGGATAATTGCAAGTGAGGTGGAAGAAAAAAGAAGGAAAGACTGTGTTAAGGAGTGGTTTGAATCAGGAGTTGTAGGGAAAAGGAGGTTATTGGAAGAAGAGGCCACCTCAGGTCCAGAGGCTGTACGGCACAAGCCAGAAGTACAAGAAGAAAACAAAAGGAGGAATCAAAAGGAAGAAGCAGCACACTCAGAGAGATCTAGGTAGAGACTTACGTATTAAATAGGACTCTCTCAAGTGAAGGAGCTTAAATATGCAATGGGACCAAAAGCAAATATGGGGATTCAAAGATAACTTGCAGAAAATTTGGATTTTCTCTCTCTGAAATTTCAGAGTCCCAGAGTTTCTTTTTATACTAAAAAAAACCCCAAAAACAACCAAAAGTCTAACTTAAAAATGGTCTTTATAAAACTTATACCAAGCGCAGCCTCCTTGCCCAGTGCCAGCAGGGCAGGGAAAGGCATCACCCCCGGCACAGAAGGGAGGTTCACCTCCTGCGGCGAGGGGGGCACACGGGCAGGTGGCTCTGCACCGCCTCGCTCACCTCTGCACCAGCTGCCTCGGCCAGTTCATCATTCCAGAGGAAAGGTTGGTGTCCTCCTGCCACCCAAATTCTCTCCTAAGACCTGAAAACATTTCCAGCCAAATACAGGTGAAACTAAGTATGTGTCTATAAAAAGATTTGATTTCACTGAATCAACATTTTCCAAAATGTTTCAAAAAAAATTCCAGGCCAGCATAATATTCATGAGAACAATGAATACTCAGTCAGGTCTGCACAGCCTGAGCACACGTACACATTTATATCATTCACTTATGATTATACTGACTGACCTCTAATTCATTCCTTTACCCTTTTTCCTCCAGATGCATTTGCACACTGATAAACCATTTTCTTTTTAAATCAATCAGCCAGGAAAAATGTTTCCTCCATCTGCAGAAATTCCTACGCTCACCATCCAGTAAATTTACCCAGCTGTCATTGTGGAGTGACATGGCAAAATAGCACATTCAGTAAGAGCCATCTGAGAAATTAACTGTGTAAAAAATAACTTTATCAAGCATCTTTGACCTCTGCATATTAATCCTGCTCTCTGGGACTTAGTTTAATATTTCAGGGTCATAAGAAGTTCCAGAAATCTTTGTTTTTCTTCCTCCCCAAATTATTCCTAAGTACAAAGACAGACAAAACCTATCCCAGAGAGATTTTATATTAATAAAAATCATAACTTAAAACCTGAAATTTTTCCAGCCTTGTAAAGTAGAAAAGGTAACAGAAAGAAGAAACCCCTCCTTTCCCAACAGGTCCTTGTGCTTGCATCTAGCTCTTAAAACTTCTTGAAATATCAAATTTCAAACTCCCAGTATTTTAAAGTTATTTTCAGGGATTTTTATGGCTGCCTCTGAGGCCTTGGATAGATATACAGGTGGAAACTACCAGAGTTTACAAGCAGAAAGTAAAAATTTTTTTCCAATTTTTTTTAAGCTAACTGCTTTGAAAATATTTTTTTCTGTTAGCACAATACATGCATCACATTTCATGTACAAAGTGCCGTGCTGTAATGGTACTATTCATACCAGCATGAGATGACCCCACTGTATTTTAATCATTAATAGTGTGGTTGTCCCAAATTCACACTGAAAAAACATTCTATCATGACATAACGTATTATCTCTATGTATGTATATAATAAATATACAACTCTACTCTTCACCATCTAAAACCAATAATTTTTTTTCCATTTAGATCCTGCATATACTGTATCATATTTATTTTCACTTTTAGCAAGAATATATGCCTTCTTATTTCTAATCATCACATAAGCTGGAACAGTTAATAAGGTATGCAGTAATTTCTAATTCAGAGCATTAATGCTCATAGTTACAATACTCACGTGTTATTTTTTAGAAAGACAATGTAAGAACTAATGTATACGAGGAACTAACACTGTAAACCTCTTGTTTTATACAAAGCTGAATTTAAGCCATAAATTTTGTGTTCAAGCTGCTTCAAAATGTTTAGGGATAAGGAGGTACTAGAGTTTTGACCAGCTCTTGGCTTTTGTTCTTACTTTCCCTCTTGAAAGAAAAAAGTATTAAGGAATAAAATTCTCCACACCTAACCCTTTGGAATTAGATGGAGCCTGTCAGTCACAGCTAAAACTCTCTAGCAGAAGCAGGTTTGCTTAATAGTCATAAATATTTCCTGGGTCCTTTATTCAACATACAACTTTGGGGAGAGGATGGCTCTCTTTGCTCGTTCCATCACTACCTCCCTACCCTGAGCCAGGTCCATTCCCTGAGGCAGACCATATGGGACAATTAGAGGTCTAGCCACCTCATTCACGTTGCAGTGAAGATGCTTAGGTCCAGATTCCTCCCTCTACATTTCTGCACTTCATCTAAGCTTATTTTCACAAGCTCCAAAATTATGTGGCTGTTGTATCTGTCCTCTATAGCCAATGGAGAAAGAGAAATTGCTTCAGTGTGCAACCCAGCCCACATAAACCAGAGTTACAATCCTTCTAGATTTGCCCATCTCTTTCCCTTGACTGCAGAGAGAATGTAGAAAAGCAGCTCTGATCTTTGACAACTTAGTTAAGGACCTAAATTTAGGTAGATCTAATCTCTGCCTCTAAGAAAATTTCAGTGGAAAGAAAGCTTTGATGAAAAATGGAAATAAACTTTTATGGGAATTTTGTTGAGAACTTGTTCCTTTTATCCAGATCAGCTCTAATTAAAACCAATAACTTCATCTTTAGTCAGAAGCTTTGAGCTTTCAGTAACAGGATGTCACAGGACTTCTCTAAGAACCCACTTCAATAATTCAAGCAGCCTTGCTGAGCTCAATTTTGAGACCTCAAGGTAGTGCTTCATGGAGGAACATTTCCATGGACCACTCAGAAGGTAAAAAGGACACACAAGGTGTTGCAAGGTGGGGATCTGAAATACATAGGCAAAATTCCTGCCTTATCAGCAGGAAAAAACACAAATGATAGGACATGTGCCACAGTAGTTTTCTGACTAGCCAGAACTAGGCAAGGTCTAACAAGCACCCTCCACCAAGGGCTGTAACTTCTCCCTAGACCCAGCATCCTATTTTATGCATACATTGGAATTGAGGGATTTCCAAATAGATTATTAAAATACCCCCGTAGAAAGAGTATGGAAGTACAGCGCCCAACAGTGCCCATTGGGACCATCCAAGAAGGAAGGAAAAGCACCTCAGGGCAACCATCTCCACATCTGCTATGTGCTAGGGTGGTTCAGCTGGTGAACCAGGTAAAGTTAAGCCTGAAAGAATCACTGTTGAACAGGCCATTTACCCATACTCTATCAATAACCTCTAGCTGCAAAACTGAAAATGAGACATGCTTGGACAGCTGGCAAGATTGTCAGAGTTGTGCCATCGATTCTGGAGCAACATGAGCCCCACATCATTGCCTCTGCAGCTAACAAAATACCTCTTCCTAGCAGTTCTTCATAGAGCGTTATTAACTGCCTAAGTAATGCAGTGAATCAGCACCAGCTTTCACTAGTCAGAAAAGACAAAGGTCCAAACTCACGGTGCTCCCCAAATGGTTCCAATAAACCCAGAAACCTCAGTGACAGCTAATGACCAAAACTGAAGGAGTGACAACACTGGATGTGACTTCTGAGATAGTTATATGTTAATGCTCCTTGCCATTCTGAATGTAGGAACTGAAAATTACTAATTGCAGAGATGAACTGTCTGGTATTTTCAAAGGGTTTTTTCATCACAGAGACCATGGTTTCTACAGAAAGACAGCTTTAGACACATGAAAATTTCTTTGCTGAAGGGGACCTCGGATTCAAAAGGGAGGGGAAGATTCAAAAAAGGGATGGAGGGTGTTTTAAGAAAGCCAAAGAATGTTTCTCATACATGTGAAAAGACAATCCCCTAAAAGATAATTTTACAATTAATTTCAAGACAGAAAACCTACTAAACCCCCCACATTTTATATTTCACACCAGTGGCTACAGTTTTTGGGGGCATAATAAGGTCATGAAGAATAAACAACAAAGTTAATGAGAAAAATAAGAGATCTTCTCTCTCTCTGTCTAAAAATCCAGCAAATCACAATGAATCTTTAAAACAAAGAGTACCAAAAGAGGAAATGAACTTCAGAACAGTCTCACACTGAATCTAATCACTGTTTCACCTAGCTGTTAGGAAGAAAGGGATCATGAAAAGTGCTTTTTACAAATTTTTTGTGCTGGCATTTTTGAGCAAAAGGTGAAGCTGATGTTCAAAATATTTCTGAGAACAATATGAAGAAAACAAATGTAATTAGAAGGTAAGTCTCCTAGGACTGGGAAAAGACAAATCATATATTTAATTGCATAAGTGTGTGAAAATTAGAGTGGGTTAGGAGCTTCCTGGCAAAACGTCATCTTTTCAGAAATGTTGGCTCATCAAAACTGAAGTTAAGCAACTTTGGTTTGGTTACAAAGAAAGGGAAATGTTGGCAACTCTCCCAACTCAAAGAAGCTATAGAAAAAAATTGCTTGAAGATCTGATTCCATATTTTTTAATTGGAAACCGTATTTTATTGTTAAAATAACTTTTTATTAGCATTTTTAATTAGCATATATTACACGAAGTTCTTAAAATCGAAATTCCATGCTATCAGAACTTCCCTGCTATCGATTTTGGCACAAGATCATTTACGTTCAGGTCTGTCTAGTTCAAGCTAGTTTAGACACATGACTTACAAAGAGAATTTCAAAAAGAGGTCTGTGCCTTCAGAAGACATTGTTTGCAAAAACAAAGCATAACAAACAGATCTGACCACAGACAGTGTGAGACCCTGAACAGGATTTAGAGAAAAGATAGTGCTTTTCAACCTAGAAAAATTCACCTGGACCTGGAGTCCCATTTTCCAGCTCTCTCCAATTCCTCACTTCAAGCCTCATCCTTCACCTGTCTTGCTGCATGCTCACACCTCCCCAAAACATGTATCATGAGGAACAAGTCTGCACACGAACTGTTAACTGCTGAGCAACTGGTATCCAGGAAGAGGGCATGGGTCTATGGGGGTTGCAGTCTATGGGGACATGGAGTCTACATGTGCCTTACACCACCCTTGATTACAAAACCATGTCAACCTCCCTCAGAAATCATGAGTACTGACTATGAAAATGCATTTTAATATGTCAGGCTAGACACTAAGAAAAGCAGAAGGAAAAAAACCCTAAATTTGCATGAAGTATGCTTTGAAAAAAATGAGTGGTTTACTTCATTCAGTTTCTACAATTTCACAACTTTTTAAACAAAGTACGAACCATATTCCAAATAAAGTGTTTTCCCTTTTGGTCAGAATTGTTCATAAGCAGCACCTTCATCTAAGAGTAGGTTGCTGATTCAGTAACACTACTTAGAAGAAAATATCCTGCTTTGCAAGGGCAGTAGAAACTGGCCTTCGCCATGAATTGCCACCATCGCTAATGAAAGTGGCTAGCTGGATGGCTAACGAGACCTCTCATCAGGGAATGTTAATGGAGAGGAATCAACCTTATATGCAGTAAGTGAACAATCAGGTAATGGAGTCAAGGAACCATATAGGCAAGGTGGAAAATAAATGCCAGGGACTTGAGAAATCTAATCAATGCCTGATTAAGCTAATTGAAGCCTGGCCACTGAAAATTAATGATTCGGAAAATTGCTCCCAGAACAGAAAAAAGCAAAGATTGCTGGATCTCACATAAGAGACAGAAGGTTCAAATGTGAAAGCAGTTATCAGGAGATTAATACCTGGTACCCAGGGTACATAAAAGTTTGCTATCTCACCTTTCGCCACATTAAGTATATTGCTTCCCTTCCAAGCCCATGCACCCACCAAGTCTCTGAAGTCCATTAGCTTGATTTTTTTTTTTACTGTAAGAATAAAGGGAGCACTAAGACAGGCTGAAAAGAGCAGTAATGTTCTAATTACTCCAGAATGTCTTCCTTTTCAACTTCAGTGAAAACAAAGGGCCTGTGTTCAAATAGAAAAACATAAAGTAGGGATGCTAAAAATAGCTATGGCATGAAATGCAAAATACATTTTAGCATGTGCTTAGGTACAATTTTTCTATCACCAAAGGCTCCTTTAAAAACCCTTATTGAACTGGAGGGCTTTTTTTTTTTTTTACCTATCACCTATGTATTCCTGGATGTCTACGGACTACTCCTGGGATCGGCAA
>VYZW01030146.1:41637-54272 GCA_013401315.1 Balaeniceps rex | reverse complement strand
TTTCCTTAAATAAATAAATAAAATTATTGACTCTCCTGGAGCTCAGAGATTTATGGACCTCTCAAACTACATTTATTAAGTCATTTTCTCTTATGACTGTAACTTATTTCCACAGAGGTTCTCTGTTTTGTTGAATCATATCCCGTGTGAGTTTCTTTCACTACAATGCCTCTACTNCCCAACACATTTACTCCCATCTGACCCACTTCTGGTGATTATTTTATTGATACGCTCTTAACCAATTCTGGTTGAATTATAAACTTTTTAGTCCAGCTTTCCAGGACTGAGTTTAGAACAAACACCATTTCCATTTTGAGTTTCATATATATTTAAGTAAACAGCAAATCACTCTGCACTGGTCTTCCATCCTGTACTTAATCACCAGTGCATTGTTTTATTTTTTTCCTACAACATCCTTAAAAATCACTTTTCACATTTTATCTTTGTGGGCTGTGAACACTAGTGGTTTTATTAACTAGATGTTGGTACAGAAATAATGAAAGAAACCAATTCTGTACTCGTCCTGCTCATGCTTCCTCTAACATTTTTAACATTCTTCTTTCTGCATCATTTCTTTCATACTAGCTGTCAGTTTTCAGCATTATGTGAGGCATCTAGCCAATGGATTTTTGTGCTCAACAAATCGAGTGCAAATGCATTCAGTAATATCATACCGTCATGTGGGACAATAGACCATAGAAAAAAATATATATTAGAACTGAGTAATAATCTTAAAATTATAATTATTTACAGATTTTTGATCGTGTAAATTAGTTGCTACTAAATACTGAATGCTTATCTAGCATCTATGAAAGCTGAGCTCTGCTAACATTTCCATGAAAACATGTTTTATCTTTCCTTGGTTTGAACAAGCAGTGTCACTAGAGGGAGCTTTTACCCATATGCATGTGTGCTGTCAAGGGCAAAAAGCATTAAAACTAGTTCTTACAGCTGCCTGTAATGAATCACGAGTGCATAACACGGGTATATTATCAGTGGATTATGCCTTTTTGAAATTTTATTTTTGATTTATGGAAGCTAATGAGTTGGGGGAAAGCCTGGCTCTGGCTTTCAAACAGTAGAACAAGTTCTTGAATTCAGTAGGTCCTGGTAGAGGACCTCTCTTTTGCAGTCTTATCCTTCTGCCTTCTACTCATTATGTTACTTTTCTAATTCTTGTTGGCAGATTTCTAGTAAATAATACTGCATCCATATCAGTCTTTCTCTGAATCTTGCAAGGGACAAAGTTTTTCAGCTTCTTGTGATTCTTAGTTCTCACTTTTTTTAGAAAACCATCATGGTAATGCTCAACTAGCTGTCTCCTGAGCCTCCAGAGTCCTTTAGGTCATCTTAGGCCAACAGAAGAACCTCGGGGCTTAATTCTGTCATGACTATAAGGAAAAAATGTCCAGCTGGGAATCCTGAACAAAAAGTTTGCTATCTGCTTTGCAATTGTAACTCACTTGCAAGTATGGCCTATTGTTCCCTTCTCTGTGTTGTGTCCACAGAGAATGTGAAATTTAATGCCTAGTTCTCCCCCCGCCCCCTTCTTTCAGTTCTCTAGCACAAATGATACCAGCAGATACTTTTACTTCCAGGAATGCCTGGTATGATATGTACCGAACTGCATAGGGTAGTTAGTTACTATCTTGGAAGTTTTAACTTTGTCAGTGTTACCCAACCCTTATTCATAGACATTTTTCTGCTGATAACTTATTCCTCACTTATTCAGTGTTTTTATTTTGTGCTGCTTGCAAAGGGTACTAGCTGTGATGAAACCATGTCTTCATGGTGTTGACATGACGTTGATTTCACAAGACTTAGTAAATATGAATTATGAATTAGTACCTCTAAACTTAGAGGCTATAACTGTATTAATAGTATTATTCTGAGCTTATTAGCTCAATTATTGTTGGTCTGTTTCCTGCTTACACTTGTGCTGCCTTCCATTTTCCTTTACGTAGAAGTAATTTTCCTTGTATCCACAGGCAAATATAACAAACTATCATAAAGACTGATCAGAACTGAAAAGCAGAAGGATAGTGAGCTAATTACTATGTAATCACGACTGAAAACTGTAATATTGGCACTAGGCTCAAATCTGCTCTCATTACACTTCTTTAAATAAACTGCTGTCTTCCCCTGAAGTCAATTAGGATGCTTTGGTATCGCAGTCAAAATTCGATGCTTTTCATGTCTGTCTTTCAGTATGGCTGTGGAGAGGGCACTTTTCCAAACATGAAGCATATCCATTCATAAACTTACTCTGGAAGCTGACAGCAATCAGCCTGGATTTTCTACAACGGGGAAATATCTCCAAGTATTTTCCTTATACAGTCTCTGAGCAGGTGGTGTGTTTGTGAGGCACCTGTCGAGGCTAAGCATTTTCTCTTGATAAAATGGAAGCATAAAAGTTAGGCTGTCTCTCATATTGTTTTATTGTAACTTGAAATTTCTATGTGAAATGATGCACAAAATCTGTGCCTCAGTCAATATCCTATCACATTCGGACACAGAAGGAAATTGATTAGTGGAGACTGATTTACCTCAGTTGAAATTGAAATCCCAAGCTCTAACTTTTCAGGTAAAACCGTGTGCAGCCAGTGCTGTCATTCAAAAGACCACAGATAATGACAATAGGAATCTCTTTATGCATTTATATATATTGAAATTATTTTATGAACAGTGGCTGATGACTGACCTAAACACCTAAACACAAGTGCACACAGACACCTGCAGGGAATAGTGAAGTCCAACCAAATGTAGAGAATTCCACCAAAAATATTTCTTGTTTTATACGGAGATAGCAAAAAGTCTGACATTTTGGTGGCAGAAATTGTTACTGGGGTTTTTGAAATATGGTTACCCAAGACCCCCCAGAACCCTTCAGGAAATATTTCTACAAACATTTGAAGTTTGGAACAAATTTTGAAGAGAGATGACCTGAACACAAGCATAACTGTTCATCATTCTGCTGTTCTTGTGACTCAGGAAGAGGTACATGTCATATTCTTGATATTCCTTCTAAGGTTGCAAATGGCTTCCAATGTTTCATGCAATTACTGCCAGTGTTTCTGAGGTACAAAATGGGAGGATGGGCTTCATGATTTGGAACCAGTGACCTGGAAATTATATTTCAGGTCTAATACCCTGCATACTGCTCAATGGTAAGCTTTTTCTTCCCTAAACATTAAATGGATGTTAAATGCTTTTTTCACCCGAATAATTCAATTTTCGTAAGTGCTACCTAGGTATGATTTTTCTGGGCCTTCGTGCTGCCTATACTGAAGTACAGTATGTTTTTTATCTAAGTGATTTAATCACCTCTATTTTACCATTATCACATAAAAAACCCTAAGTATTCATGTTGATGACCAGATATTAGCTGAGAAATAAAAAGAATTCAAGAAACATGTCTCAGAGCTGGCTCACAGACTAACAGACTGACAACTCTACTTCCACGTCATATTACAAATAACAAAACAAATATGACATGGTGAATTCTTGTGCTACCATGATACAAAAGGTAATTCAGTGCATGTGAAATAAGAATAATGTAAAATACAACATATATTTTAAATCAATATTTTTATTTGAAAACAAAAGGCCTTTTTCTTTAAAATACCTCTGATAAGGAATTAGCAGCTGGGTCAGTAAAACTTAACCTACACTCAGAGAGTTTCAAGAATGGTTTGGACATTTGCAGCAGAGAACTCTCTTAATGAACTTAGATTTGACGTCAGGATAATGCAATAGTGGGACAATACCTTCTTCCATTATGTAAATAATACAAAATACCTTGATATCAGCTATTCAGATATGAGCATACCATCTTCTTTTATTTGAAATAAGGTACCAATTATGTTCATTAGTTATTTAGCAAGCATTTTTCTCTAACTTCTGGCCTGTGGAAATTTCTACCACTCCTGAAAGTTTTTCTTGTACTATTTTCCTGATATTTTTTTTTTAAAATCTGTTTTTCCTAATACTACATGTGAGACCTCTAAGCATGAGGTTTAATTAATAGGTCTTCATCTGTGATTTCTGAGCATCAAGTATCACACAGTGAGCCTAAAAATTGAAATTCCTCTTAGGAATTTTGGCATAAGTCATGCCACAATTTAATGTTCTTTGAGCAACATGTGAAAACCAATTTGAGAATAACTGTAGTCCTTCTCTTAAGTGGTTATTATATATGGATTTTGCATTTATAATAACACAACATCAGTGTTCCTTTGTTTATGTATTTCCTGTGTTGATTTTTTTTCCTATTTGATTGCAAGCCATCCTAAGATGCCCATAAGGTGGACCATAAAATTCACTGCAAGTTTTACTTAAATGTTTATTGCAAACTTGATTTTCTGTATAAGAACAGAAACGGAGGGAAAATTCACAAACTTTTTCTTATAGTAATGAAAATCAGAATCATGCTGTCCTATTTGTGGTCCTCCTAATTTTTCTTCTCAATAACATTTTACTTGCACACATATACAGGATGAAAAGTACCTATGTGTATGTGCTTCCAGTGTACATTGTCAACCAAACTGAAAGAAGATGCATGGATGCTGGAAAAGGCTCATTAATCAAACAGATGTAGTTTCAGTAATTATGAAATCTCCCTATTAAGCAGAAGCAGTAAGTCATTAAAATACCTTCTCCGGCCTTTTGGCTAAGATCAAGCATAGAATATCTTCTCATTAGGATAATGGAGTTCAGTAAAATGATATTCCATCATTCTCCATAAGGGAGCAAAATGGAACTTTTTGGTTAACTGCAATCACTTAGTCATTCATTTTATCTTCCTCCAATCTTGTTCATTCATTTATAAGAGAAAATTAATTCCTCACACATTCAGCCTACTATCCTGGCAAACTGCATTGAACATAAAAGTTAACTTTGTAAATTAAATTAAGGGTGGCTTAATGAAATTAATCCTGAGAATAAAATGAACAGAAGTGAGAAGTATTTGGTTTTCTTTTTTTTTTGGTGGATTTTTTTTTTTAATTCAGGAAGCTATTAATAAATACAAATTCAGTTTGTTAAATTTAAGGAGAACTTACTGAGGAAAATCAGACATTCATGACATAAATCAGTTTAACTTTCTTTTTTTGGCCATTGTCTTTTTCACTTGAATGTCATTTATACTGATTATTTCCTATTTGTTTTCAACACCTTTTGACTTCATTTTTCTGGGAACTAAAGATCATAATTATACATACTTGATTGGACGTATCTTCATTAGTCGTTTATGGATTCAGAAGTGGGATAGAAAAAACAAGCTTGAAAGGTGCCATTTTACATGGCATATGATCTTAGAAATATTATAGCAGATTTTCCTTATTCTGACTGGATGTGCTTCATTCATAGTTGAATGAAAGGATTGAATAGTTTTGCTTCAAGCTTTTTGGTGATCTTTACCCAGAGTAATTCTGGATAAGAAGTAGTGAAGTAGTCTACTCATCTGTAAAAGGACAAGGCAAAGTATCTTCAGTGCATTGTGTAAGTTATTTGAGGTTTGACGAAAACTTTCAAATCTTGTTAGAGGCCTAAATATGAGACTGTCTTATTGCAAAGCAGCATTATTGCTGTGTTTATGGTGATTGACATCACAGCATGTTTAAAGTTCCCAGCACACTATTGAATATGCAGATGTGAAGATAAATCATAATGCTTTGATGAAAGTATGTTGTTGCTGCTGATGCATATATGCCAGGGAGAGCAATTTAAAATGGTTGCTTGAAATGTAGAATAATGTGTGAATTCAGGATGGTTGTCATACTCACTATTAAAAGTTCACGTTACAAGTTGCTTGCCATAGAAATGAATAGTGAATCCTCCCAATTCAGCCATTGGTTTCAGCAAATGGTGCTGGATCCTGCATTCGCAGCCCCAGCTCCAACTTGAAGAATTGCTGTCTAGAGTAGGCAAGTAAAAGATTTTCCTGGCTTCCCTGAGGTATCTTTCCTCACCGGACATGCAGCTATTCAGTCAGCTCCTCTGTGTTCATTAGAGGGGGACTGAGCTAAGCTCAAGCCTCGTCAATGTTCTTTGCTTACTGAAAGACAGCATAAGTAGGTTCCTTTGGTATCTTCTCATTTCTTCTATGGAGGAGAAGTGCTGTTTGAATTCCACGTTTCATTCCAGTGGGACCCCAAGAGGCTGTGTCAAGGATAGATGAAAGCTAAAAGCTAGACCTTCACAGCTTTGTTCTGGGTGTGAATATTATACTGAACACAGAGGGTTAAAACTTGAAGTAGAAAGGTGCCTACCTAGAATTCATCTTACAAATCAATTTGGTGTTCTGTAGATGCCCTTGAATAGGTTTGTAAAAAAAAAAAAGGCATTTAATGCTTTTACACTGTATTTAGTCAACATTATTGGCATGAACTTGTGTGGTGTCTCTGACGAGCAACATAAAGTCAGCTGTCTGATATTTGATTGTTAAGCGGTGTGGTGGGTTGACCGTGGCCAGCTGCCAGACACCCCCATCCAGCTGCTCCCTCACTCCCCTCCCCAGCGGGACAGGGGAGAAAATAAGATGAAGAAGCTCGGGGGTCAAGATAAAGACAGGGAGATCGCTTGCCAATTACCTCATGGGCAAAACAGATTTGACTTGGGGAAAATGTATTTAATTTATTGCCAATTAAAATAGAGTTGGATGGTGCAAAATAAATGCACAAAAACCCTAAAACACCTCCTCCCTGACCCCAGCCCCTTTTTTCCCAAGCTCAACTTTGCTCTTTCACTCCTGACTCCTCTACCTCCCCTCGAAGTGACGCAGGGGGATGGGGAATGGGGGCTGCAGTCTGTCCATACCAGCTCCTCTCTGCCGCTCCCGCCCTCTCATGTTGTTCCCCTGCCCCAGTGCGGGCTCTCCACAGGCCGCAGCTCCCTCAGGAGCCATCCCCCTGCTCCGGCGAGGGCTCTCCGGGGGAATCTCTGCTGCCAGGGGGGTGGCTGGAGCCCCTTCTTCCTCTCCTTCAGCTCTCCCCTCGGGGCACGCAGGGCTGTTTCTCACACTTTTTCCCTCACCCCTCACCACTGGGCAGCGTTCTGCCAGTGTTTTGCTGGCCACAGAGCCAGCAGACCCCCTGTCAAGACCTGGGCAACTACACCCAGTACAACTGGAAAGTCCTATGGATGATGCTGCATTGCTGTGTATGTGTATGTATACAGACTTTCATATGTATTTACGACGGGCATCCTTCACTTTGAGCATAATGGGAATTCATGATCCAGACAAAGGTAGTAAACTGTAATGTTTGGAACTTAATATTCAGATATCTGATTAAAATTGGAGGGAATGTGCTATAATTATAAGTCACCTTCATTTTTCAGATATGCTAATTTAAGTGTGCTGTTTTCCTTGGTTGACATGTTAAACATGTAGTAATAATAAGGTTTTACCAAGCATAATTACCAAGTACTCTTGGCCTTAAAAATGCCTCAGTAGTACCTGTGCATGATAATGAGGATACAACAATAGATGATGCTATTGTCAACACCATTTGCATTTGATAATTAGAAAAACCCAACAATTTATATTCAAAAACGCTACATGAACAGCAGGATAAGCTGGACAGCTAAGGCTGTTGTAAAACATATTGGCTTGGATTTCCATAGCACATTAAAATAAGGTAGGTCTGGTAATTTAAATCAGCAAGAGAAATGCAGTGACATATCCTATCTAAAAATCTGTCTTACAGAACCATATATATAGCATCCTCCCAGCCAGCTTTTAAGACAATGAATTACATTACTATTCTCTTTAATGAGTGTTTCTAAATCAAGAGTTTCTGATGAGACGATAAGGAAATGTGAAAAAGGAAATGGCTTTTGGGCCCTTGTAATGACATTTGCTGTTATTTAAAAACGTTAAAAAAAAAAAAAAAAAAGGCTTTGGGAGCATGTAAAGTTACCTGGAGTTGTTATATCTAGCTTTCACAGCAAAAGGGAACAATGGTACACTAACCCTCCGCTTGATTAAGCCCTTTTAAAATTGATGTTGATCCCTATTAAGTTCAGGACTGGGTTTCCTACTTGGCGTTTCCTTCCGCTCTGTTTCTCAACAGAAGCTTTCCTCCTCTCGTCTCATTAATGCACCAGGCAAGCATGAGTAAGGCATAAGCTGTTTTACTGTGGATGGCAAAACTGATTTGTTTGAGGATGCTTAGTTCCTTCCAAAAGCAGGTGAATTTTGCCTGGGGCAATGCAAAGACTGAATGTAGTAGTGCAGCACCATCCTTCCTGCCTTTCTCTTCAGTCTCTACTAGTATGACAGAACCATTAAGATCTGAATTGGCAACACTGATCAATGCAGGCAGTTGACGTCCTTTGACTTGCACCTTATAGTCTGGTCAGAAATGATTTTTCAGTTAAGTAGCTCTTTGGAAATGATGATGCGGTCTGTTTGTTTTGTACAGGAGAATACAAACGCATTTGTGCTCGAGGGGGGAAGAAGCAAAATTTGTTTAGTCACAAGGTACTTTATGTGTTTTAGTGACCTGTTCTCTGGTACATCTCCTGTGATGTTCTTAGGACAGCGAAGCCTATGAGAGAAGCCTTTTCTCATAGTAGCAGTGCTTCAAGAGAGGAAATGCAACCAGAAAGTCTAAACTAAGAGGAGTGTGGAGCACTCTATGAAACAAAATCTTGGGGTCTTCTATGGCTGTTATGTTTATCTTGATGTTTTATTTAACTTCATGACTTGCTCAGGTATTCTGTGAAGTATCAGTGGACGTTTTTGTGTCTTTCTGATTGGACATCGCCCTATTAACACAAAACAAAACCCAGACACCACTATACAATGATTGCTTGTCATCTTTTTCTCCCTTATGTCCCCTTCAAGCCAAATGATAAAAATCATTCACGTGTGTTAGACCTCTAACTACTTTTTCGTCCTTAAAAATGAAAGAGCAAGTACCAAATAAGAAACAGAACACATGGTAACTTGCTTTGTAAAATTCTACCTCCAGCTGAATCCCACATGTCATTTACCAATTGGACAGACAGGAAATAACTGAGAATAAATTAATGTAACTCCTTCTTCTGAATAAAATCTGAGCTATTATAAAATTTGGATATGTATTTTCCTGATCAAGTGCACAAGCCATGGCACTTAACCGCACTTAAAATTGTTTGAATTCAGCGTCTGGCTGTGCAATTGTTTGATATTGCTTCTTGTGTTCATGCTAGGGATTAATAAAAGCTGGCATTGGCTTTCCTTGCATTAGAATTTCATTCCCTTTTAAAAAGAACATAGAAGGACCTGCAACACTCCAAATCTGTATCTTCTCACAATAATGAAAAAACTATCATAGACCTTTTTTTTCTTTTCTCTCCCCCCTCCATCCCCCCCAAGATTTTATTGTCTCCAGTGAACATAGAACTAACAGCTAGAGTTTGGGCACACCATGTTTTATGGAATTAAAAACTGGTTGGCATCTCAAAACCAGACATCGCTCTTTTGACTGATACTTCTGGCTTTAGCTATCCTCAGTTATAAAAGAGTTGACCTGTCATTCCTAGGGATATTTAAAAATGTTTGCTATTTTCTTCTGATGAGATTAAATCACTTAGTTTAAACATTGACTTTACTCCCAAGTTTTACTCCTAGAAAACTGGGAATCCAAGCAGACTGACAAGGAGTTTGCTTGTGGTGCTGGTTGCCCTGCCCTGTGTCAGCAACAGGAGTCCTATAAATACTTTACAACTGTGAGTCAAATATTCTCATCTTTCCAACTTGAAAGTCTATCATAAAGAAAGATGTTCTGTTCGGCTTCAGATATACAAATCTGTGCATATCTGTTCTTATCATAGAGGTGTGATACTCTGGGGAAATAAATTCTATCTTAAAGATTCTATCTTTAATTATTAAATGCTAGGCACTTTCAGACCTTTGGGAATAAGGTAAGATGTATCCACAAAATGTGTGTCCTATGAAGCTACTGCCTTAAACTGACTTGTTCCTCGTGCTGTTGCTCCAGTGTGCTTAAGGATGCTGAACGCTTACTGGAATCAACTTGCAGATTTTGTGCTGGCATATAAAAACATTTGTTAGCCTGCTCTGATTTACGTATCATTTCTTCAAGGTATTAATGTAAGAGATTTGGGCCTCTAGTGTCAAAATTCACAGCCATGTTACATAATTGGTTTGAGTTTCCCAGTACGTATGTTCTGAGTACTGCATCTCACAGGTTGGTGGTAACCCCACTTGCTCTTTTCAATCTACAATACAGAGATAAGTTCAGAAATCTAAACTATGTTCACATTTTTCTATCATCCAATGTTCCCCAATTCCTTTTTTGTTGTTGTTGTTTTTCCTTTCCTTTCCACAATTCTATTCATCAGAATTCACGTAAGAGTTTGGCCCTAAACAACCAAAAAGATGTCAGCAAATTCTGGAGGCTTATCTTCTGTTTTGGGGAAATCGAATCAAGACCAATGTGATCTTAAATGTATGCCATATATATCCTAGATTAATGCAACAGTAAGGAGAAAGATCAAAAGTATTTCTTCTTTCACCTGCTAAAATATCTTTTCAGGAACATTCCGTTGATACTTTCAGTGAAATCAATGTATTATAACAATTTAATTCATATGGTCACTTGATACTTCCTTAGAAACACGGGAAAGAGCACTCCTTAACAAAAGAGTTTGCAAAATGCAATCAGAGCTAATCCTCCCGTGCTTCAGTGATAGGAATTGAGAAAGCATGCCTTTTGTACTTACTTGGAGGGGGAAAAAAAAGCTTCACGTAGAAGAGGAAGGAAACCAAGGTTAGACCTTACTCATCTTTTCCTCTCAGGAAAAAAAAATAATCTGTCAGTATAATACAGTTTAATTCATAGATCATGCACCTTTTGGTTTTTGCTTCTATCATCACTTCTAACAGTAGGCAACTGATAAGCAGCCGACTAATAGCTTCTGCAATAAATATGACATATCTGTTTTCTCCAAAGGGGAGATGAAAATAAACAACAGTGCACAAACATGGAATTAGTAATGCCTTTGGAAAAAAACCCTGAGTTTAAATTTAAGTGATGTTTACTTTCTGCTGTGCAAATTGAGAAACAATTCTCTGCTGCATTTCGCATAGCCTGTTAATTTCTGTTTTTTCTCATCTAACCAAATGTGGAATGTGCTTTACATGCTTCATATTTCATTAAATATTTTGTCTGTCTGGTAGGAGCGGAGTTTCTTCCCTAGCCATTATAGGGAAAGGGTCGTTTTCTAGTATGAAAGGCATTCAGACAGGAATTTACAGCTTTTGCTCTGAGCTAACTTTATTATGAGACCTCTGTTGAGCATCTTAACCAATCTGTAAGTGGGTAGATAAAACTATTTTATTATCTCTTATGAGGTTAACTTCCTTCATTTTGTGAAACGTTTTGATATCCATAATGGTAGGTTCTATACACCAAGTTTAAAATATCTTTATTCTGTACCTGTGCTATATTGTTTTGAGAGTTAATATTTGGCTTTCAGTGAGCGTGCTTTTATATTCAAGTGCCCAGCAATTTTGAAGTCCCTTACTGGCTGTTTCGATCTTGCTTGAATTAGGTTAAACCTGGAATAACAGCTCTGAATTCAGAAGATTTATGTTGATATAAAACTACTAAAAGTAAAGGAACCATTAAAATAAGTATGTATTGTGAGGAAAAAAATTACATGTTTTGTTCTTGTTAAAGATAAAAGCTTAATTTTAGAGATGGAAACCTGCTAAAGCGATGATGGTAAGCTGTGACTGATAAAAGTGTTATTCAGGAAACTAGTTACCATGTGTTATTGTCTTATCCCTGGGTCCTGAAAAACAAACAAATCAAACCAACAAACACACCCTCCTCAAAACCCCACGCCAAACAAACAAAAGATGGTATGAGGTTGACTGTGGAAGAACATAGGCTAGGTAATTGGCAAATGTATTTTAAGCTAAATGAGACTTGACAAGATAAATTGTAGAGATTTTCAGTGTTCTCTTCTCTCCTCCAGCCTTGTGGGTTCCTCTGCCCTCTACTCTAAACCTTTTTATGGGACATGACTCCAGGCTTCTCCATACTTAATTCAGATAGGTACCAGTCTGTGAAAAACACCTACCTGCAAAGAAACTTAAGAGCGAGCTTCATTTGCTGTAACATCCTCCAAAACATTCAGGTATTTCCAGTAGTGAAAAGGTGAAGAAGTATATTTGCATGTCAGAAGGTTAAAAACTGAAGAGGCATCTGAGGATTGGATATGCGAAAATACAAATATATTTATGAATTTTACTTTGCATAGAGTTGATAGTCTATTATTGTTTATGTGCTAAGGACAGTTTAATGAAATCCCAAGTGTACAACCAGACTGACTGACTTCCGACTCTTCCAGATGCAATTGACCTGAGTTTTTTTTTAAAAACTGAACAAATAAGATGGCAGGTTTCTCATACAACTTTTCCAGTTGCATAGGGTGCAAAGCAGTTTATAAATTTGTTCATAAAAGATACAGTAGCGCGGTGGCGTGAACATTTGCCAAATTCTTAATGGACTGTGGAATGCTCTTCAGATTCTAAAGTAAGGAAAAGCAATCCGGACATGTTTTTGTTTTAAAAGTGGTGTAAAAACTTCCTCTATCCACTCTTGGGGGGGGGGGGGGCA
>VYZW01030146.1:2581-41582 GCA_013401315.1 Balaeniceps rex | reverse complement strand
AACAAAAAAAAAAAAAACAAAAAAAACCAAAAAACCCAAAAAAACCAACACACCCTAAAACCAGCAAACCAAAATCCTGCAAAAACCTTACTGTAGATATAGTTTAGAGACAATAAAAAGAATGTATTTATTTTTTAAATCATTCAAAAGTGAATGCTACTAAATAATAAAATAAGACATAAGTTTAATTTTAAGGACCCCTGTTCTTTCCAAATGTAAAATACTAAAGAAAAAATACATTTTTGTAAATTCAGAATTTAAAATATTGACACTTTCCTGAAACACAGAAGTGCACAAATTTTGGGTACAGTTTTCTATTTTTCCTTTGTGAAGTGTTGAAGTTTTGATAAATCTGAATTTCAAGAGGCTGCTTTGTACACCTTTATACTGGTAATGATTCCAAACTGAATAATTTAGTTAAAAAATAAATCCTAATCTCTCTGGTTAAATTGTAGATCACAGTAATTAATGATGTTTACTTTAAACCTTTTCTCATTTTCAGTAGTCAAAGACAGAAGTATGTAGAGTCCTGTGGAACATGTGGTATGCCATTTGATGAAAGGCAGTGCAGCCGGAAATGTCTGATAGTAGTCATATAATACATGGGACATTCGTGCTATTGTTACGATATTACCATTTGCAATGTTCCCCAGGAGTGCTTGCAAATGTTTATTAATAAATCCTCAAAACAAGAAAGTTTTCTTATTTATTAGTAACCCGGTCCTTGGATGGAATAGGGTGCTAATTTATAGGAGTCAAAACATGTAGCCATACCATGACCTTTGGGATTAATAAGGCTTTGGCTATTCTGAAAACTAGTCAATAGATACGAGAAACAAAGTTCAGGTAAAAAGATACTTTGGAAAATCTCATAAAGTACTATCTGTCTTTGGGCTTCCAAATGCATTTTTCGAAATGTGGCCATGGTGGCGCATCCAGTGTTGCCCAAAGACTAATTCCTGAATTGGAACCAGAACAAAGAAACAGGCCTCACTGCCTGTGCTCTGCTGTGAGCAAAGTAACCACCATGAAAAACATTATCCGAGACTTGTTCCTTTCCTTACAGAGATCTATGGAAAGGCTTGAAATAAACCTCAGAACGGGTAACCTTGAACAGTAAGGGTTCTGTGGAGACCACTAAATTCATGTAATTTATTGCTTCACCTCGGAGGGGGAAAAATAGCTGCCTAGTTTTCTTCCTTTTCAGCAGCAGCAACCCTTTTGAGCAACAATGTGTTATCTCTATTGATGGTATGCAACTTGAGGTGGAATATGAAACATCCCAGGTGATCAATACGAGCTGCTCTAATCTTTTAGATTACAGCTGAGCTCCAGAGATACTTAGAGAAAAGCTTCAGTTACACTTGGACTCATTTGCTCATGAAGCTGAATGTGAACTTGGCTCCCTAGCAGCCTGTCAAGACTGTCCTGTGGAATGTCAGTCACGTGGGGAAGCTGCAGACTTCTGCAATATGGAAAGAACACTATGCTCACAAGAGCACAGTGAGAAATAACAGATCAAAGCAATGGAGGCTAGTAGAAATAGCAAACAAGAAGCCAGATGAGGCTTATGTAAGACTTGCATTGACTTTCTGACATGCAAATGGGAATTGTAACTGGGAAAGTAACTGTTGTGTGTGCAGACTATTACCCTGTTTGCAAAGGTGGAGTGTGGACAGCTCCGTTGTGGCTTAAGGTATTCAAAAAGTGGGTTGGTTTTCGTTACCCTTCTAATGTAAGCATGGTACAAAAGGAGTCCCACTTGGGATAGTAGGTGGGACAGAAGACAATAAAAAATCAAGCTTCCACTCTACCAGTCATCATCCCTATCTAGTCGATGAAGCGGTCCAAGAAACTTGCTGGGGAGTAAAGTTAGCTTTTTATCTTGAAAGGGAAAAAAGTAACAGTATATGGTGGATTTTTTTTTTTTTTAATTATCTCCCACAGTCAAGAAAAACACAACAGAACATGCATAAGGCAAAAGGTTGTTGGACCACCCCAAATGTACCAACGGCTGGTACATTTGCCAAATACACCTGACAGGCAAGTTATTTCCTTTCCCCATAAGAGGTCTTCTTTGATAAGCTCTTTACTGATTTCTTGCTGACTTAAGAACTTGGAGCATGAGGTGTACCCTGCCTGGCATTTGCCAGCCATTACCATCAGTATTTATTGTTTTCATTAGTGGCCTTTCTGAGGACTAAGGAAAGGGCTTCTCCAGCAGTGTTCCTGTCACACATGATGAGAGGTTTGGCTAGGGGTTTATCATACTGAGCAACAGGCTTGTGACACAGGGCCAAGGCTGCTTTTCTTGTCATTGAAATTAAACCTGTGATAGGCTGTCCTCAATAACACCTACTTCTAAGTTTGATTCTTTTTCAAGAATCAAGGGTTACCATTGACCGTGAGCTGCTTTGTAGCATCTCCTGCTTTTTAGCTAGCATCGCTTTAAAAGTTCACTTGAAACAGTGCATAAAATGTTCTAGCAACTTACGCTTATTTATTCCTACGCTTTGGGGGGGACACAGTCTTGTGGATTAATCACAGTGGATTCTAGCATTAATTTCAGATTATAAAACCTGCCTATGCAATATGAAAAGGGAGGCTGTCTCAGCATACTAATACGCTGCAATCCAAAACAGCCACATTAATATTCCTATTGGTTGTCACTGGAGATATGCCAATTCCCATACGTATTTATTCATGTTCCAGAGTGCCCTTGCAATCTCATGACTGCTTTTCACAAGTGCTTGGTGGCTTATTCTTTCTCCTCAGCACGCTACAGAGAAATCACTCTACATATTCAAATTGGAAGAGAAAAATGTGTTTAGGATAACTACCATTTAGCACACGGTACAAATTAAACCCAGATGATATGATTCTCTCCCTTGCTCCCCAGCATTTACATAAAAAACCCGTATTTTAAAACAGGAGTCTTTTGCATTATAAGTAAAGATTAAAAGTTCCTTTAAACTTTTTTTCCATGCACTTGACAGGCATTTTTGTGTAATTAATGAGTTGGATATACTGGTAATAGTTATGATTTTGGAGTTTGTATTGTAAATGTTCTGTTTGTACAGTGAAAATACTGTGTAAAAGAGAAACGGTTAAGACTTTTGGGGGGGGGGTCAGAAAGCCATGGCTTTGTGTATTTGTCGGCTGAGATTTTTTTTTTAATGCTACTTCAGATTGACTCATCTGTTTCATATTCTGCTAGCGATTAATTGTGGCTATTTTGGACTCAAAACACAATATTGATATCGCAGTCATTTGCCTTTTTGCATCTAAGTTGATCAGCTTTCGAATTCTTAATTTCTGACATACGCATATGGGGCTTTTTTTAGTAAAGTTGTTATTGGCAGCATGTTTATGTCTTAGAGCTAGTATCCTACAGCAAAATTATGAGAATGGATTATAATTTGATAGGAAATCTTGACTGAAGATTTTGAAGGAGGGGTGAATTTGTGGATTTTGGGTTTGGTATTTTTTTAAAGGTCTGTTCCTCAGTGCACACTGGACCATAATGATGGAAAAGCCTTTGTTCTTCAAAAGCATTCTTAGTAAGTCACTGTCACCTATTTCTGGTGAGTGCTATTTATCAGTATCCAAATATTTTTCTTTTTTAGAAGTACTGTATACATCTTAGCTCTCTTTCTACTTTGCTGACAGAATCAATCTTTGCAAGAGCTTCTGAGAGATCCTCCAGTGCAGCTTCAAATTATTAATAAAAACCACCTGTGACTATAAATGTATACTGTTCCCATTTCTTAACATTTCTAAATGTCTGGTTGTTTGTAGGCATTCTAACCTACTGCAAGATACAAATGTCAGGCAGATATGGATGAACTGCAGATAGTCTTTTTCATCTACTCAGACTGCTTTGATAAGATATGTCAGCAACTTTACAGGTGACCTGTTTATTGATCAGGATGCTAAGCATTGAACAGACTTCTGTGAAGTGAAGCATCAAGTTTTTTTACTCTTGCTTTGCCCACCAAAAATCATTGTCCTCACTGGTATAGCGAGGATTAAGCTTTAACAACCTATGGGGTTGATAAATCAAGAGTTCGTGTGTATATGGTCTGCTTCGTGCTACAGTCAAGGCCTGTCCTTTCAAATAGTCTGATCCCTATTCCCCAAATAGTTCATGGACTAAGTGGGAATTAAAGCAATTGCAGGCAAAGTAGAAGACAGCCCTTTTTTAGTCTATCCAGCATGATGGGTAGACTATATAAATAAACTATAAACTATAAATAGACGTAAACCAGGAAAGGGCAGGTATCCTTTCCTGGTTTTGTTGAGTACAAACACCAGAACATATAACAGGCTGCACTTGGTAGGACAAAAGATCCATCTCACCTGGTATCTGGTTTCCAATTAGCCAGGTGCCTGAGAAAGCGTGTAAAAACAGAGCAAGTGCGTAGCAGTCCTTCCCTTCTGTATAGTGTTTAGGTCTTGAGGAATTCGAAGCTTGTGGATTGGAGAGGTTTTGCATTTGTATTTAATGACAGTAGGTGAGCTTTCCTGTGTTGATCTAGTTTTTTGAATCTCAAGGAAACGTGTTTGTGATGGACATACACTGTAGTTTCCCTCTGAATAGGAAAGTCAGAGTAGCAAATGTCATCATACCTATGACAAAGTTATCAGTTCTTTCTATCTGAACAGAATGGAGCAGAAGTGTGGTTTTGCTTCAGGAAGTTAACATTTAAATGGACCTAAGCTGGCTTGGATGTTAATACATCACTGAGATAAATGGTATGGAGGAGAGTTTATTTCTTTGCTGCTACGATGCTGGCAGGAGAGTGTGCTCTGTAATTGATTAACAGGGCACAGTACATTGACTTATATGGGGAAAGCTATTATATCTCAGTAACAGGAAGGTATATATGATTCTGGTTTTAGTAAGTAAAAAATTGGATTCTGCAGGAAATAACTAAAACTGCTGAAAGAACCAAAGGTTCCCAAGGATTTTTTTTCTCTTAAATCTGCAGCATAACAGCATTTCATGTTATGAAAGAAGTTTAAATAGTGCAATATATTTCCTGGAACTTTCATACAGGGCTAGAAATACTAGCTTACTAAGCAGTCTTTTAACTTTTGTTCTATTGGACCTAAAGTCATGAGTTATTGATGAGATTTAATATCTTTTTTTAACGTCTATTCATTTGAAGTATAATCTTTTCCTGTAATTCATACGCATTTATGGTGAATTTCCTATATTTTGAAGCCTAAATGAACGGGCAGATTGGGGGCCATGTGTTTGGTTTTTAAACAATGAGAAGGTGAGGTATTTTTGGTTTTATTCTTTAGCTTATTAGTTGGTATTCCGAAACAGGTGTAGGAAGCGAGTGCAGTTCTAAACAACAGTGAAGGAAACTATATCAACTCTGTTTGGTTTTTCCGCCGCCCCCAGTTGTTCGCCAGTGTTGGCGAATCCAACTAAACTAAGAAAGGGGAGGTCCAGATTCCATACTTCGAAAGCACATATACACCAAATGAAGCACATTCACGACTGTCTGTAAAAATTGTGACCGCAGTGGCAAATACAGGGTGATACTCCCTGTGGGATTTTATTTTTCGTTTTTGAGTATGTCAAGCTTCTCTGTCTTATTCTTTTGAATCCAAGAGGATGGATTAGTGAAGCAGAGAAACAAGGCAGGCCATACAGGGAGATGATGATTTAGAAGCTAGTAATCTTTCCAAACAAGTTTTTCCGTATTTTCTTTTGTATAGCTTCATCAGGAGTAGCACCAATATACTAGCTGTCAAAATAAAAGGAGGCAATTTTCTCAACAGCTACTGGGATCAGTAAAAGAATAGAAGTTCTGATGAGCTTCTGTTATTTGAAGAGGTTTTTTTCAGCTGTCGTGTTGTTTCTGAACACATTGTCTAAAATCCAGGTTTATTTTTTTTGTTGCAGAAATTAAGATTTTTGTTCACATTTTATCCCTTTTTAGAAGTTTTTTTGTTCTGATTTAGGATAGCTCTTTTGTTGCGCAAGTTTTTTAGAATATCAAGACCAATAGCCTCCCATTATCTTCAGTAATTAATCAAATTGTATAAGTAGCAAACATTTTTGTAGCTAAATCTTTCTATTTGTAATATTCTTCCATAAAGATGCAGGTTCTTCCCCCACCCCGCACACCCCAGTATGAAACTCTGTGTGTGTGTGAAATTGTATAAACCTAACAATTTGCTTTAAAAATGTACTAAAAAAACCCAGGAAACTGAGCAAAGGTACATGTTCAACCTTTGATATTATGAGAATATATTTTTTGACTTAACAGTAAATACCGTGTAAGATGTGGATAGGAAAACGCTATAAAGAGATTTTTTAATGTAGTTCTTAAATATTTCCAATTATGTGTTCTGCTTTTAAATGTTTCATTCCTTTTTTACCTAGACAACAGAATTAATGACAAATGAATTCAAATCTCTAGCTAGGTAACATTATTAATGTAATGTTACCTAATAAGGTGGCAGCGAGAGCGGTTTGCTAGCAGTCTTTAAGTGAAAAACTTATTTTTATGAACTACCAAAAATACACTATACAGAAAGAAACACACGAGAAAAACTTTGTCAAGTAACCATCTTTGTGTCATTATGACATTTAGGGCAAAATTTGTAATGGGTACTTCAGTCTGCTGCTCACTTCCATTCTTAAGCTGTAACCTTGTACTACTTTGACTGAAGTAACAGCAGCCTGGCACCCAGGCTGTTAAAACGTAGGCCCTTGCTTCATGCTGTAGCCCTGCTGCCAGGGAGAGGTCCTGTGCGACCCCGGCGTGCTGCTTGGGTGGTGTGATGTGAGCGCAAGGCGCTGCGCCCATCGGGCTGCAGCCTTCTGACCAAACGTGCCGTGTGACTGCAGCCAAAGCAGCAGGAGGAGGGGAATCGATCCTTCTGTTTTCTAGTGTAAACAATAATGCTTAAAACCATTTATCTTCCCTTGTCAAAATTTCATCATTAAATAGTGCGGTAGTGAACTTTAAAGTCTTTGGAATTGTCCTTTAATTCAGTGCAAAGCAATTGCTCTTTACTCTTGCCTGTGCTTTTATGCTGGTATGAATTTTGTTTTCTCCCTTAACAAACTCGCGGAGATTTGTGAAACTTATTTATTTTGTTAAATGTCAAAGTACTGATTCATGAACGAACATTCTTCTGTATTTCTGTGCTTCAGTTTCTATTGCTGTGAAAGTAATTTTATTTTTCATTACATGAGACTGGAGACCTGCATTATAAATGACTTGATTTACTCACAATCCTTTTTTTCCCCTTAAAGTTCCTCTTTTGAGGGTAGGATTAATTCAGTCTCCACGTGTGATCCAGTCCAACCAAATCACCGTTTTCTAACTGTACCAAAACTATGTGGTGTGGCTGAGCGTTAAATATGCTGCGTGCCAGGGGTGGTCTAATGCTTTCTACATACATAAATTGAGGGTGTTTCCACTAGTAGCAGAGCCTGTGTTGCCGTGAGTGTGTTTAAAAACATTAGTCAAGCTGACTGGTGTAGGTCACTTTTTTTTAGGTTGTACCTGAAATGTAAACGAGTAATTTAACCTACATATTTCACCCATCTGTTGAAATAACTGAGGAAAAACCAGAACAAAGGGCAGTACGTTAACTGGCTAAGTATTTGAAAAATCAAACGCCAGTTCTCTTCATTCTGATTTACATAACTTTATACAACAGCAGGAGATTTGTTTCAAATTTTTTTCTTCATTAGAAAAGCAAAGATTCTGATTTTGGTTTTTTCCATCTTAGATGCTAATACCAAGTTAATCTTCTTTATACTGAGTAAAATAGAAGTGAAGTGCTCAAATGGATTATAGAGATTGTATTTAAAAAAAGTGTTAAATTTTTTCAGTAAATCTGTAATATGTGATAATTCATAGGCATGCATTAATGTACCCTAATTTATTTTCTTTTTTAAAATATCAGGTTATCAGCACTTCTATTACCGAACTGAAAGTTTATATCTTATCTATTTCTTATGAAGCTTTCATGATAATCCTTTTCTTCAGCACTACATTTTCATGTCACCAAAAACATTCCAAATATATCAGGGCAAGCTTTTTTTTTTGGTTGTAATAACCCTCAGGAGAGTGGTGGCCCATGGTTAGGCATTACCATTACCTAATTTTGTCCTTTGTTGAAGTCTTTGTTTTCTCATGTCGAGGTGTGTGTCTGTGTTTGTTTGTTTGTTTGTGGGTTTTCTTGTGGTCTTTGGGCGTTTGTTTGTTTGTTTGTTTTGTTGGGTTTGTGTTTTTTTGTTTTTTGGTTTTTTTAAACTGAAATGTTGGGATGTAGCCACATGCATTCCACGGGTACAAAAATAACAAGGTTGTGTTATTACCCTAAAGAAAAATAAAGGGCATGTTGCCACTTAATATGTAGGAATAATTAACAGCATAAAGTCAATCTGTTTTCTTGTGTTTCAGAAAAGTGTGATGAACCTCTGGTATCAGCATTACCCCACTCCTCCTTCAGCAGTTCATCATCTATGACAAGCAGCTATGTGCCAGGGTATGCCAAGTTAAACAAGAGAGGAGGTAAGGGGCACTCTCTACCTTATTGTACAGATATTTCAAGAAGAAACGATGAATTATATTTTTAATATAAAAATGCTTTTTATGTAAAATATTATTGCTTATGTTTGTTTTAACAAAGTTTCAGCTGTCTGACAGACTGTTTCTGTAAACGGAATGAATTTCTATTTCGTTGTATGTAACGGTAATTGCACTCCACTGCACCGGAGGGAGAAAGACACTACTAATAACATGTAGCAGCATGGGCCAAATGTCTAATGTTGATCGAGTCATACCTGTGTTCATCAGGTAAATGAACATTTGCAAGGTCATGGTTGTTGGAGCAAAACTAAACAGCTTTGATGTGCTTTGTTGATTTAACTTGTTTCCCACCTTAGCAATGACTGCTGTCATTCAGTTTTTTCTAGCACCACAGGAACTTTGTCTTTTGCATATATTTCTGTAATGCAGTGAGGTGTTGTTCAGAAGTAACAAAGCCACATCAGTTTTGGTGGTTGGAAGAATAGGTGTGCAAGTTTGATGGTCTACCTGGTCTAAGTATATCCTCAGGGCTAGGCAAATTTATTTCACTGTCTGAACACAAGCCTTTACCTTCACCCATTGGAATTTTCATAGCTTTCCTTGATATTTCTAGATGTCTGTATATATACCATTTTGATATCAATTGCTCAATTAATTTCACAGGAATGATACATTTAAACATGAAACTTTACATTATCAGAAAATTAGTATTCTGAATACTATTGATTTTATTTTTTCCTAAATAGTATCAATCTAAAAGTCCTAAAATCTAAAATTTCACAGATTCTTGTGAATCAATACCAAACTTTTATCTTCCTCCTAAAATACATGTCAAGGGTGTAATGAATTGACTCAATGAACCTAAAATTTAGAAATACTTTCGCTGTAGGGATGAAGAAGGGAGAGCAAGTGACTATAGTGCCTCGATGTTCTAAATCCTAAAGATCTATAATAATGGCAAAACACCAGACTTGTAGAAGGTTGGCTTATTTGCACTGCTGCTTTATTTTTCCTGCTCCTGAAGGAATTATGTTGCTCCTGCCTGGATACCATATTCTGCCTCCTAAAAAACAAAAAAACATTGAAACAAAAATGACAATCTTTTGTCTTTCGTGTTTGTAAACAAAATCTGAAGTACTATCAAATGGTGGAATACTCTTGAGGTTAAAAGCAGAATCTGTTGCATAGAAATTATAGCCTAGGCTGCCCATGTTCTGCACCAATTTTTTATACCACTGTTTGTGCAGCTTCCAAGCCAAAAAAAACCCCACCTTGTAAGCAAAGCCATGAATTAGCCTAATTGTAATCTTAATCAAAGAATAATTATTGGCCTAGCTATTATTACAGAAAAAGAAAGAAAGAAAAGAAAAAATACTGATAGGGAGAAAAGTCTCAATAATAAACCAGACTATATACACATACTGCCTTGTGTCTATCCCTTTCCCTGGTGTTACGCTCCCGCCGTCACAGCTCCTCCAAGTCTTATGGTGGATGGCTCTAGCTGAGGTGGGGGCTATGGTCCATTGTCAGTGTCCCACATTCTTTACTGGGAGGAGGATGCAGATGGATGACTCAAGATCTGCTGGTCAAACTAAAGAGCAAAAAGAAAATGCACAGGCAGTGGAAGAAGGGACAGGTATCCTGGGAAGAGTACAGGGACGCTGCCCAGTTGTGTAGGGATGGGGTCAGGAAGGCCAGGGTGTGGCTGGAGCTGAACTTGGCAAGGGACACAAAGAATAATAAGATGGGCTTCTACAGGTATGTCAGCCAGAAAAGGAAGGTCAAAGGAAGTGTAATCTCCGATAAACGCGACTAGCAAACTGGTAACAACAGATGATCAGAAGGCTGAGGTACTCAACAACTGTTTTGCCTCAGTCTTCACTGGCAATCTCTCTTCCCACACCTCTCCAGTGGATGGACCTCAAGGCAGCGACTGGGGGAGCAAAGTCCCTCCCCCTATAAGAGAAGATCAGGTTNTGAATTTCTATTTCGTTGTATGTAACGGTAATTGCACTCCACTGCACCGGAGGGAGAAAGACACTACTAATAACATGTAGCAGCATGGGCCAAATGTCTAATGTTGATCGAGTCATACCTGTGTTCATCAGGTAAATGAACATTTGCAAGGTCATGGTTGTTGGAGCAAAACTAAACAGCTTTGATGTGCTTTGTTGATTTAACTTGTTTCCCACCTTAGCAATGACTGCTGTCATTCAGTTTTTTCTAGCACCACAGGAACTTTGTCTTTTGCATATATTTCTGTAATGCAGTGAGGTGTTGTTCAGAAGTAACAAAGCCACATCAGTTTTGGTGGTTGGAAGAATAGGTGTGCAAGTTTGATGGTCTACCTGGTCTAAGTATATCCTCAGGGCTAGGCAAATTTATTTCACTGTCTGAACACAAGCCTTTACCTTCACCCATTGGAATTTTCATAGCTTTCCTTGATATTTCTAGATGTCTGTATATATACCATTTTGATATCAATTGCTCAATTAATTTCACAGGAATGATACATTTAAACATGAAACTTTACATTATCAGAAAATTAGTATTCTGAATACTATTGATTTTATTTTTTCCTAAATAGTATCAATCTAAAAGTCCTAAAATCTAAAATTTCACAGATTCTTGTGAATCAATACCAAACTTTTATCTTCCTCCTAAAATACATGTCAAGGGTGTAATGAATTGACTCAATGAACCTAAAATTTAGAAATACTTTCGCTGTAGGGATGAAGAAGGGAGAGCAAGTGACTATAGTGCCTCGATGTTCTAAATCCTAAAGATCTATAATAATGGCAAAACACCAGACTTGTAGAAGGTTGGCTTATTTGCACTGCTGCTTTATTTTTCCTGCTCCTGAAGGAATTATGTTGCTCCTGCCTGGATACCATATTCTGCCTCCTAAAAAACAAAAAAACATTGAAACAAAAATGACAATCTTTTGTCTTTCGTGTTTGTAAACAAAATCTGAAGTACTATCAAATGGTGGAATACTCTTGAGGTTAAAAGCAGAATCTGTTGCATAGAAATTATAGCCTAGGCTGCCCATGTTCTGCACCAATTTTTTATACCACTGTTTGTGCAGCTTCCAAGCCAAAAAAAACCCCACCTTGTAAGCAAAGCCATGAATTAGCCTAATTGTAATCTTAATCAAAGAATAATTATTGGCCTAGCTATTATTACAGAAAAAGAAAGAAAGAAAAGAAAAAATACTGATAGGGAGAAAAGTCTCAATAATAAACCAGACTATATACACATACTGCCTTGTGTCTATCCCTTTCCCTGGTGTTACGCTCCCGCCGTCACAGCTCCTCCAAGTCTTATGGTGGATGGCTCTAGCTGAGGTGGGGGCTATGGTCCATTGTCAGTGTCCCACATTCTTTACTGGGAGGAGGATGCAGATGGATGACTCAAGATCTGCTGGTCAAACTAAAGAGCAAAAAGAAAATGCACAGGCAGTGGAAGAAGGGACAGGTATCCTGGGAAGAGTACAGGGACGCTGCCCAGTTGTGTAGGGATGGGGTCAGGAAGGCCAGGGTGTGGCTGGAGCTGAACTTGGCAAGGGACACAAAGAATAATAAGATGGGCTTCTACAGGTATGTCAGCCAGAAAAGGAAGGTCAAAGGAAGTGTAATCTCCGATAAACGCGACTAGCAAACTGGTAACAACAGATGATCAGAAGGCTGAGGTACTCAACAACTGTTTTGCCTCAGTCTTCACTGGCAATCTCTCTTCCCACACCTCTCCAGTGGATGGACCTCAAGGCAGCGACTGGGGGAGCAAAGTCCCTCCCCCTATAAGAGAAGATCAGGTTCGTGACCACCTGAGGAACCTGAACATACATAAGTCTATGGGACCTGATGAGATGCATCCCAGAGTCCTGAGAGAATTGGCTGATGTAGTTGCCAATCCACTCTCCATGATATCTGAAAAGTCATGGCAGTCAGGTGAAGTCCCTGGTGACTGGAAAAAAGGAAACTTTGCACCCATTTTTAAAAAGGGCAGAAGGGAGGACCCTGGGAACTACCGACCTGTCAGCCTCACCTCTGTGCCTGGGAAGATCATGGAACAGATCCTCCTAGAAGCTGTGTTAAGGCACATGGAGGACAGGGAGGTGATTCGAGACAGCCAGCATGGCTTCACTAAGGGCAAGTCCTGCCTCACCAGTCTAGTGGCCGCCTATGGTGGAGTGACTACATCCTTTGACACAGTCCCCTACAACATCCTTCGCTCTAAATTGGAGAGGTATGGATTTGATGGATGGACTATTCAGTGGGTAAGGAATTGGCTGGATGTTTGCAACCAGAGAGTAGTGGTCAATGGCTTGATGTCCGGATTGAGACCAGTGACGAGTGGTGTCCCTCGGGTCTGTATTAGGACCAGTAGCGTTTAATATTTTCATCAACAACGTAGTGGGATCGAGTGCACCCTCAGCAAATTTGCAGATGACACCAAGCTGAGTGGTGCAGTTGACATGCCTGAGGGACGGGATGCCATCCAGAGGGACCTGGATAGGCTGGAGGAGTGGGCCCATGTGAACCTCATTGAGTTTCAACAAGGCAAAGTGCAAGGTCCTGCGCCTGGGTTGGGGCAACCCCCGATATCAATACAGGCTGGGGGATGAAGTGATTGAGAGCAGCCCAGCAGAGAAGGACTTGGGGGTACTGGTGGAAGAAGAGCTGGACATGAGCTGGCAACGTGTGCTTGCAGCCCAGAAGGCCAACCGTATCCTGGGCTGCATCAAAAGCGTGGCCAACAGGTCAAGGGAGGTGATTCTGCCCCTCTACTCAGCTCTGGTGAGACCCCACCTGGAATACTGTGTCCAGCTCTGCAGTCCTTAGCACAAGAAGGACATGGAGCTGTTGGAGCGGGTCCAGAGGAGGGCCACAAGAATGATGAGGAAGGCCACAAGAATGATCAGAGGGCTGGAACACCTCTCCTATGAGGAAAGGCCAAGAGAGTTGGGGTTGTTCATCGTGAAGAAGAGAAGGCTGCAGGGAGACCTTATTGCAGCCTTTCGGTACTTAAAGGGGGCTTATAAGAAAGATGGGGACAGACTTTGTAGTAGGGCCTGTTGCGATAGGACAAGGGGTAATGGTTTTAAACTAAAAGAGGGTAGATACAGGCTAGATACAGGGAAGAAATTTTTTACAATGAGGGTGGTGAAACACTGGAATGGGTTGCCCAGAGAGGTGGTAGATGCCCCATCCCTGGACGTGCTCAAGGTCAGGTTGGATGGGGCTCTGAGCAACCTGATCTTGTTGATGATGTCCCTGCTCATTGCAGGGGGGTTGCTAGATGGCCTTTAAAGGTCCCTTCCAACCCAAACTATGCTGTGATTCTATGTCAATGACAACATTGACATGGTAGGATCTGCTTGAGGTTAATTGTATGTGTTTTCAGGGAATGGGGTGATGGGACCTGCGCAATTAAGGGAGCCAAGCAGTAGACATGGGAGACCTTGGGGCAGGTGGTGCCCTGGCCACAAGCAAGGTGAGCAGAGCTGGTGGCACCAGCAGGTTCTGCCAGTTGTCTGGAGATCACGACACAGGAAGGGACAAGCCAGGTCTGATGTCAAGCCAGGAAGCAAAATCTGTAAGTGGGGAAGAACACGGGATGGGGCTGGGCATGGATACACCTATGATATGGCTCAGGTAGAGCCTGGGGGCTGAAATAGGGCCCCCAGGCTCACAGGTAGGGTGAGTGGGTCCCCCACTGGGTAGGGCAATTATGGCCTGTTGGTACCCTCAGCGCCCTGACATTGATCTTTGTTTATTAGTCTGCAACTCCATATGTCAGAATTCTCTGTATGTGTGTTTTACACATGTAGGATTCTTGTTCTTTGATCTCTTTTTCTGTTGTTTTTTGTTCTCTAAAATCAGTCTTAGACAGCTCCCAAGGTTGCTTTCTTTTAATAAATGACCTGGTGAGTTGCTTATAGCCCTGCTGCCTCTAGTACCATCCTGTGCCTGTACTTTCAATGCCTCTGCTATCATCCCATGATTGTAGTCCTCTACACTACATTTTTATTCTACAGTAATAGTTTGTTATCTGCAGAATATCTACTTCAGGTACTGAACTATATCAAAATTGTTAATACCGATAGCCACTAGCCCATGCAATCACAAAGCTAAGTTAAAGGTAAAACAGATTAGGCTATGTTACCTGGTTGTTAGAGAATTGCTATTACAACTAGACGAGCTAAACAGAAGCTGAAGACTAGCTTAGAGAAAATATGACTGACAACCTCTAGTCCTGCAGCCCTGCAGAGTTGATGCAAAGCCTGTGGCCTGTCAGGAGCATTGGCAATTTCTTTGGTTTTAGGCCTGCAGACTAGGAGATAACATTGTTTATTACTTCAGAAATTTAGAAGACTTCTGAATGAGAATAGGTGCCATTTTATGCTGGTTTCCGGATTTTCCTTCAGTGTTGCCTTTATTTTGTTACATGCCTTTTAGTAATTCTCATTCTTCCTGTTGCAATATGTCTGAACATGGGTTTTGATAGGCTGTTGGGTCCCTTAAATTGTTTTCAACTGTTCATTGTCCAGATGAAAGAAGCTGAGGAACAGTTTAATTCTAAACCACTGCTCATCATTTAGGTTGAATTCTGCTGTATCTCATCACAGTTATGTTCATTTGCATTTTTTCTGTTCTAAAACAGAAAAAAGTCACTAGAATCACTGCAATAAAATAAAGCTTTGCATCAGCTTGGTGGGCAGGATCTTCAAATTGATTTTAGATTACTATTTCTCCTTTTAGTTTACCAGACTACTTATTCTATTGTAAGTGAAAGGCAAATCAGACATTTGGAATTTATTTTTTTTCCTTTAATTATATTTACCCTCCCCTTTCTTACCCTTACAATCACTACAGTGCAGTTTCTTTTAACGATGTTTCTTCAGCAGTAGGGATCTACAGTGCTGTCATTAATCAAACATTTGCTTAATTTCCTCTATCAAAAGGTCATTTGAAATTTAGCTGCATCTCTTTGCTTAAATAGCAACTTCTTTAGACTGTCATCCATCTCTTAATACCTATGAAGGCTAGCATACACACTTTTCAAAACTGATGCTTTGATATCTACATCACCTTATTTTGCTTTCCTAATTCTAGTGCCAGTAAAAGTACTGCAGAATTCAGGAATGTGTTTAACATGGGAACTTGGCCTTCGCTGTGTTTATGCTGCTGCTTCTACAAAAGATGGAAAATAGCTCAGTTTTAATGCTGAGCTATTTTACATCATCATGGAATTACAGATATTGCTAATCAAACCAGTAATAAGGGAATCCAATTTTTTTCTCTCCAAAGAGTCATTATCAGCTAATAGGTTCCCAAATCAAATGTGCTATTTAAACCACATTGTGCTCAAGTCATTAAATGGAAAGAACTCCCCCTCCTCTAGCCCCAGACCCTTTACATTAAGGGAATGCACATTTGAAAATGCTGGTCTCCAACTCAATTGTATTTTTCTTTGCCGTTTTCATGGCACTTCACTCTAGACTGCCAAAACACTTTAGCAGAATAGATAGTATATTTTATTCTATTGATGAAGACTGATTTACTGAACAGTCACATCATGTTATTTAGAAGGTTGCAGTTATGACTGTAGTTGTTCTGCTTCAGTTTCCTGCTATAAACGGTGCAACGGAAAGGATGCATATTAAAGAGTTTAATATTTTTGGCAGTTTTTAGGAGGCTTCAAAAGCAGAAACATCCATGAATTTATTCCTAATGTTTGATACCACTTTGTTTACAAATCCCATAACTAGTGATCTAGGCAAACAGAACTAAAACTTCATGGAATGGCATTGATCTGGAAACTGAGCCTGCAGGGTGTATATCTAGGGTATTTTGCTATCTCAGTATGTGAGAATATTTTACATTTTTCACAGCTGTCTACTCGGAGCCTTGTAAGCCTTCGCTGACTTATGGATTAGTACATATACTTATTTTGAAGGAAATGCAGATTGAATGAACGGAGTATAACTTGATTAGAAAAGTTAACCTCTCCAAATCTGTTTACTTGGTGCTTCGTATTCTTCTGTGTTGCCCCTTTTCCTGTTCTGATCCTTGTTTCTTGTTAGGGTGAGCAAAGAGAAGTATCCTGAGCTTTTTTTGGGGGAAAAAAAAAAGTTATTTCTAGTTAGACGAAAAATTGCTGATTGTAGAAACAAATATTCAGTGGTTACCTGCAGGTCTGTCAGTCTCTTGTGAATTCATACCAAAAGGAATTAAAATTTGAAGCCCCAATGTCTGTGTCAGTAAGAGTCTTTGATTTATGTAATTGTTACAACTGTGAATCTGTGTTTCCATAATCACAGAGAGCTAGGGGCCTGGGGGTGCAATGCGTGTGTGCATTTTACACCAGCTCTCTCTTTCACTGATCCACAAAGCACCACAACTGTCTCACAGGCTGCCTTCCCTCTTCTGCCTTCCTGGGTGCTTTCAATCATAGCAGCTGTGAAAAGCAAGCAGAACGCTTTCATTTTATTATCATGTAAAGAAGTAGGGAAGAGGAAGGCCCCAGAAAACATAGGCTGTTTTGTCTTTTTCTCTTTGTGAACAGAAGGAGGTGGTTCCTCTGCTATACTACTACTTAACAAGACATTTCACTGGAATTAGTGCCATGTGAAGCAATTCCTGCTATCCCCATCAGGCCTGCAAAGAAAGGGGATGAAGAACCTTTGAAACTTAAGGTGTGGCAAAACTTCTGTGGAGGCTGGAATGATGCGATGAATTGCATAGTGAAAGTAGGTTTCCGGAAGGTAGAGGGTGGTGACTCCTGACTTATGTTAAAGGCTCATAAGCAAAAGCTTGGATTTAAAAAGCTAAACGGCACTGCATTAGCAACTGTTCAGACAAAGGTTGCTGTAGTCAGATTCTATCAAATTATCCTTTTGAAAGTAAGATAATTTTTCATTTTAAACAACTAAGTCTTAGCACTATATTGTATTGTAGTATTTTTTCATATTTTTTTAATTATAAAAATTACTAGGGTGTTGTTCAGTGCCAGTATAACAAAGGTACAGATTATTTTTGAAATGTCTGTAGCTTGTGTGAGAAAACAAAGCACCACAGAAGAGGAGAAATGTACGTGGCTTTTCTTTTTTTGTTCCTGTCACTATCACTTTATCTAAATATATGCAAACATCATTAAATACTTTGAGTACTATAAAATCCTGAAACTTTTTACTTTGGATGCACTTCTTAAAAAATATTTTGAATATTCTCTCAGTTATCAGCTCACATTCTATACCTATGTAAACCAAACATTTCTAAGTGTATTAAATGATCCAATGTAGTATTTGGAGAAATATGAGAATGTGTTACCTTTGAAAAAAATACTTAATTTTCCTTTTCAAAATGACTGACACAGGAGTCATTCCCATTGGCACATAAATATATGCCATTAAGTTATTGACAGCACCGTAATGCACTTTAACTGAAATCTACGTAGTAGACTAGCTAGAAAGATTTCGGAGTTCCTTCCATTTTTGTCATACGTATTCTCCTGGAAAAGTAGTCCGTATTGCTACCACCTTACTAACAAAAGTGGCATCAGAGGAAAGGAGAGTTTTCAATTAGCTCATTCTAGGGCTTTTTAAAAACCTATCTACAGTAGCTTTTGCATATGTGATGTCAAGGTTATAAGGTCTAACGTCTTATGACCTGCCATCAATAGAATCAATGGACTGCATCACATCATAAGGAGGACTCTTAGCACACGTTTGATATAATGCATTATCAATCTTCCTTTTAATGGTTCCCAAGCTATTGGACCTTACACTTCTCCCTAGTACAAGAATTAATGCTGCCCATCATCCACCTCATACCATTTTAATTTAGGGAAGAAATTCTACATTATTTCAACATAATGCAATGTTATATAATATAACTGGAAGCTGCTTGAAACTGAGCAGAGTCTCAAAACTTCAGAAATAATCCCAGCAGACAGTGAAAGTATGAAGGTCATAATGAATCTTTGGATATATGGAAGTTATCTTCTGCACAGTGGAATAAAAAAGAAGAAATTTGGCATCCAGGGCTGTCTTTCAAGTCCAGTATTAGGGGGGAATCCGAAGCTGCCAGTGAAATTGATAATGGCATAGGAGGGGAAGTTTCTGTAGGACAGTTGATGTTCAAAGAACAGTCCTTTTATCACCTTTTATCACTATGTAGCTCCTGTCTAGGCTTTCATGTTGCTTTTTAATCAGGGTGCTGACCTTGACCTGTTATCAGAATCATTAATGTGCCTATAAAACAAGCGTCAGAAATTTTAAGTGTTGGCATAGGTGTAATTGAGACAGTATGTTTTTTCTCAGTGGAGTTTTAAATTTTGGCTTCTTTGTAGAAGATTCAAGAACTTGTAATGGGATATGATTCTTTTATTCCCCAAATCATTCCCAGTGAGTCAATCAGATCTGCTCTGCCACAGCTCTACCAATACAAAAAAGCTTGTGAGAGTCTCACCTTAGAAAAAATTTGGGGACACCTGGCCTAGGCACTTTTTAGCATTGCTATTAAAACCTCCAATACATAACCAATATCACTACTTCTCCAATTCCTTATTACTTTCCTATAGTGGGATACAAGAAGGATTTTATGTAGTTTTCCTTTTGACAAAGTGAATGTAAAAGGACGGTTAGCATCTGCCTGGAGTCTGCGAACTGTTTAGGCTTGTCCCTTCGTGGGACTTGCCAGGAATTTAGTTCGGGTGTGAATCTCGAAGTAGGGAGGCACTCACTCTGCATTAACATTGTCCAAATAGGGACAGTAGGGATCTAGTGTGCAGTAATTAGCACACCGTCGATTGTCACCTTAAATACTGCGATCTCCTTATGTCGACAAGACCTTTTGGCACACTAACAATACTTGTATGCAACATAACTCATATTTTGATTAAAACCCTCTTAGAGGAAAGCTATTATAGAGTTGCCAGTGGTTTGTAAATTCACTGCCCAGGTTACTGAACACTGTCTTTTCTAAGTAGGTAAGCACTTAAGAGTAATGGATAGAGTAGCATAAAAGAACGGTAACAACCATGAGAAAAAGAGTAGTACCATCCACTTAGCTTTTGTTTGTCTGTAAGAGAGCTCTTGCAGAGTAAGAATTTATAAATAATTAAAACATGGTTGCCTTTAAATAAATAAATAAGCAACAATTCCCTTTCTGTAAATAAGTGCTTTAGATAAGCACACATTGTACAATCCAAAACAGCTTATTTGCTGAAACTATACCATGTAATACACAGTAGATCAAATTAGGTGATCAGAAGTCATGGCAAATTAAATGTTGTTACATATTAAATAGTTACTTTTCCATTTAAAATATGTGGAAAATGAGTTATTCATGACTGAAAAAAATAGTCCTCTAGTGGTTCATTTATTAATGCAACCTTAAAAACATGTTTGCAGTGGACATAGCATTCTTTGTGTTGCACACAGTATAAACAACAGTATTTCTGGAATGTTTTGGGGGGATATTGTGGGGGTTTTTTATTCGCTTCAAGATGTACCTCCTTTAGGAGCTCCTTTACCTGTGAGGGTAAATGAAAACACTTCCATTTTATTAGTAACATGGCCTTTTGGTATTATTCCTAATAAAATTTTTGTATAACACTAACTTCAACCTCTGGGTTTTTTCTTCTTTTAAAATGCACAGATAATTCAGGCTCAGGTTCTTTTGCAAGTTCTTTTGGAACTAGAATTAAAAGTCATGTAGGAAAGGCATTTGTTCCCTCACAGCTATTATTTCATGGTCAAATATTACTGCTAGATTGATACAATTTTCTGTGTGTCTTCATCTGCCTCAAATCCTACCACATAATCAATTTTGCTTATTCCTAACCTTCAAAATAAATAGCTAGGCAACCCACTTTGATTTGTAATGCAACTCACTTCAGCTCCATGAATGCTTGTATCTCTGTTTTGAAGACAGTTGTGATTGTCACTCAGTTGACCTTAGCACTTGTTTTCTGTGCTTCAATGGTCTGGCCGTAATGAAACGTTTTTCATATATATCTACATTTTGTAGAAGAAATTCTTAAAAATACAAATAAAAATGTTTACACTAGCTCATTCCTCTGAAACCACAGGTTCTTTCAGTCTCTGGAGCAATATATGGGGCAGTAGGAAAAAACCTGCATTGCAAGGAGATAGCAGATTTTGTGAAGGGGCAGGAAAAAGAAGCATCAAAAGAGGGAAAAAAATACCAGTGTACATCCAGGTCAGAATGATGTGTTAAAAAAGTAACTTTAAAAAGGAAAAACATCACCCTTTTCATTCGAAACAAAATCCAAGAAACAAAGTCTGTGGAAAGTGAAGCTCAAATAATTGGATAAAAATAAAGCATCATTAGCTTATGTTAATTTACTATAGCCCAACGAATACAGAAAGCATGACCGTTTTTTCCAGTTCATAACTAATTTGTTAATTAAAGTGTTCAGAATACCTAATTGGCTTATTTAATACTGTCTAGATGGGGAGGAGGGAAAAAAGTAATACTGAGCTCTCTCTTAAACTTTGCGTGTGAAACTTTTTCTACAGCAGTCGTTTGCAGAGGCAGCAGTTCCAAGTCCAGCTGGAGACGTGAGGCAGATGGGCAGCTGTCCAGGGCCCCAGACGGCCGGGGACAGCAGATCTGCCCTGGCTCTGCTGAGCAGCTAGCTTTTTTCAGACATAACTCAACTTAGTTCATTAATTGTTTCTGAAGCTAATGAACAGCTCTGGCAGGAATGTGGCTGTGCTGGTGGCAGAGAGTAGGCAGCCTCACAGCCAGCCGGGCTGGTCTGTATCACAGATATACTTTTCCTGTATCCTTAGGGACCAGTGCAGCTCTGGCTGGCATCCTCAGAGTAGCCGAATTCAGCACTCTCGACGATCCTAAAAGCCCAGAGTTCAATTTGAAGGTTTCTCAAGCAGCATGGGGACATTAACCTGTAAATAGTTAAGAAATTTGTTTAGGTGTTCTTACTGGCTTCATCTCTGTGTGATCTTGAAAAGGCAGACCTGATTAGCTCTCCAACTCACTCAGAATGGTTATATTCTTATTTGCATTTGAGCAGGAGCTAATGGACTCAAACATGGGGTGACTGACAAGTTTATAGTTGAGCTTTATAGGCAGTATAGCATATCTGGTCTTTTCTGTTTCTTGTTGTTTGCAGTCAGCGTCTTCAAATTTCACACGAATGAGTCATACACATAAGATATGTTAAAAGTTCTCACACTCTTTCTAAATGTCATTAAACTTGTATTGCATTTATTTCGTATGTGTTTCGGAAGCATTCATCAAGTTTACATTCACAGAAGTATCACCTGTACGTGGAGGTGTTAGTATTAGTCAGATGATGTATAGGTGTTAGTACAAGAAGAGTATTGCCAATGGCAGGTTCTTGCCTGCATAAGAACAATTTTTCACAGAAGGACATCAATCCTTGTAAATCAGGCACTAAATTATGTAATCAATCCATTTAAAGATTGCAGATGTTGCCTCTAGTTTCAATTCTTAAAACAGGGAGTGGAGTTTCATCCTATTTAAAAAGCTGACACACTTTATAATGAAATTTTAGCGTTAATATAAAGGGTGAGACTTCGGCTGAAAAATGCATGGTAATGACACACTGGAGTTCTGCTAGATGCCTCCTCAACCCAATTCCTCACAAGGAACTGGCCTACACTGGAGTTGACACATTTAGCAAACTAGAAAATTTTGTACTTCTCAGACAATGGAGCTACTGCGTTTTCACAGATCAATGGGAACATGCGGGATTAAAAAAAACTCAATGTAGGAAAACTGGCCAATCTCTTTTGACAGGTCCAGTACATTTAGGAGTAGCAGAGGCTGACAGGTTAGATATCATAGGCTAGGTTATATCTACAGATACTTCAGACCAAGATATAGAGATGTGTGAGACTCATCTGGAATTGAGGCAAAGATGCAGTGAGTGTACAGAAAATGCACTGCTGCTTCCAGGGTAGGTGCCTCTTGTCAGACAGTATGAGTGTTTCACCCTCTTCTGCACAGAAAATGCAGGTTTTTCTTACATAGATGGGTGTAGTGCAACTGGTAGATAGCGTCTTTGAGCACAGCCAGAGCACTGCCTTTCCCAAATAAGTCATAAACAACCGTAAATGCTGGTAGAAATGGGAGCTATTTGGCTACCATTATAACCTCCTAGTACAGTAATATGCTGAAAGAGAGAAAAGAAATAATGTGACAAAATGAGGCTATTCGCTGCAGGATGGGAGAGTGCAGCTCTTATTCATGTTTCAGCCTTCACAATTAGACTTAGATTATTCACAAATAAATCTGAGCTACACAGTAAGAGACAGAACATTAATACTCATTTTTCTGTATGTGAGTTATTACCTAAGTCACAAAAAATATCTCTGTATCTGGAAGTCTGACTTGGCATCCAGTCCCACATTGTAGATTTGCTGTTGGTGTCACTTTGTTTTCTCTCATTTTAAACTATTTTTTAACCTGTTTGTGTGTAAGACTCACTTTAATATTGATAAAAATGACACAAGCGCATGTACATTTGAAGGAAAAAAAGTGCATCAGTTTATACTGAGCAAGAGCACTTACTTTAGAAAACTTAAGCTTTATGCAAGCCTTCTATAGCCAGTTATAGGTGAACAGGGAAGAGGTGAGCAATAGTGTTGTATAGATCCCACTCAGACCACTTTGAGCAAGAGAAAATCCTTCCCTTGAGTAAGAGAGAGAATAATTTTCCTTTATTAGGTTATCATGGTAGCTGAGATTTGACTCAGCTTTGTGCAGAACGGCAGATGACTATAACACTACAGGGTGAGAAACTTGGTGTAATTAAGAAGCAACAGTTTACTTATGCTGACCCAGATATAAAAAAAGAGCTGTTGTACTTTCTGTGTTCTTCTCTGTATGGAGATTTGTTGTGCTGAAGGACAGCTAAGGACCAACCAACCCTTGGAAGAAATTTCAGTAGTAGTTTAACCCTTTCCTCCCACTATCTCCCCTGCTTTTTTCCCTCTGAAGTGATCCATTTGTTTAGCTGTGATACATTGTTCACATAGCATAATATTGTTCTGTATTGGGCATCTTTGGTAGTCTGTTGGCCAACTAAGAAACAAATGAATATCGATAATGAGCTATTGTCTCTTCAGAGCCCTAAACTTTTCTGACTGCTTCTAGGACAGATTTATATTTCTTTCAGGATGAACTTACATTCTTTGTGATAAAATTTGTTCGAATAGTCAATTTTCCAAGTCACTCAGTGTTAGATCAGTTGTTTCTACTAAGATTCAGGGGGCTGTATATTTGATAAGCAGTGGAAAAAAAAAGAACGCTTGAAAAGCTGCTTTTTGAAAAGTTGTATTTTAGATCTCTTTGCTTTTCAATATTGACTACCACCAAATTTTGCATTCCTGCTGGGCTTTTAGGCACTTTACTCCCAGTGAGCTAATTCTGCTTTGGTTAAGAAAGTTGTCAGAAATGATCTGATGTTTGTAAGGATCAAAGGGTCCTACGGTATGTAAAAATAGGCACTTGACTGTGTCTATTAACTACATAATGTTTATAGATCAGGAATGAGGAGCCGTAAGTTGTAGCCATCCCTGGCTTCTTAGCTTTTGCTAGTACAGACTGGGTGATATGAAGATGACCTGGTTTTGAGGGAAGAATCAGGTGACATTGGGCAGTGTTGTAAAAGAGGAGTAAACAAGATTGTTGCTGAGCAAAACAGGGTATTGTGCTTTTGCTGGGAAGGAAATACTGTTGGGTATAGCATAGTCCTGCACTGAGAGGACTTTAGCTAGCATTCTGCCAAATGGAGAATATATAGAAATTAGATGTTTCTTATAATACACAAGCCAAGTTGTTTTCGATATGTACTGAGAGATATGAACTGCTGGTATGTACTGAGGTACATGAACTGCTTTGCTTTCTTCAGTACCAAGAAGTTGTCCGTTGACTATGGCAGGGAAAGAATCTCCAGCAAAACCCAATGCTGGGATTATTTAATTTGTTGACTTCAGCAGCTGGTCAGCAACATTCCCCATAACACATTTTGAATACATAGAGATGATTGTTGCTTGCACGTGTTGGTTTCCAGGTGAGTTTTTTGTTGTGGGTTGTTTGTTTTTTTCCCCCAATTGTGATTAACCAGTTTCTAAATTAGGCCAAAACGGTGCTCAGTTATCAGGAAGAAAAAGTTGCATGCCAAATTTTAAAAATAACAGTTATTGAGAGACCAGAGAAGCTATTAATTATGAGCCCCATTATTGGAGCAGTCTCTAAAAATTACTTTAATGATGTCGTGGTTTAGCCCCAGTCGGCAACTAAGCACCACACAGCCGCTCGCTCACCCTCCCCCCGCCCCAGTGGGGTGGGGGAGAATCGGGGGAAAAAAGTAAAACCCGTGGATTGAGGCAGTTTAATAGGACAGAAGAGGAAGAGAAAGTAATAATAATAATAATGATAAAAGAATATACAAAACAAGTGATACACAATGCAATTGCTCACCACCTGCAGACCGATGCCCAGCCAGTCCCCGAGCAGCGATTGCTGCCCCCCGGCCAACTCCCTCCAGTTTGTATACTGAGCATGACATCATATGGTATGGAATATCCCTTTGGTCAGTTTGGGTCAGCTGTCCTGGCTGTGCCCCCTCCCAGCTTCTTGTGCACCTAGCAGAGCATGGGAAGCTGAAAAGTCCTTGACTAGGGTGAGCACTACCTAGCAACAACTAAAACATCGGTGTGTTATCAGCATTCTTCTCATCCTAAATCCAAAACACAGCACTATGCCAGCTACTAGGAAGAAAAGTAACTCTATCCCAGCTGAAACCAAGACAAATGAACTTCTAGTTTCAAGGCAAAACCAAATTCTACATATTATATGCAGAATTTATTATCTTAAACACACTGGTGATGATGCTTTAGCTCTTTTCTTTTCTTGAAACTTTAAGTAATGTGAAATGCAGCTAAGGCCACCACCAGCATGTTGCCCAGCAATGGCTGTTTGATGAGCCACATCCAAGGTCATCTGAAAAAGAGTACTATAGCTGGGGATCAAAGCAGAGATACCAGAAACTGAGTAGGAATTGGCAATAAATTGTTTTAAACATTCTAGTTCTCAGGTTTCCGCTAGACTTTAGTTAAAGGAATTAGATTGAGCCCTTCACAGGGAATGTTTTCTACGCAGCTGTCTGCTCTGAGGCTGGAGCACCTTGCTATAAATATGTGGTATAGGCCACCCTTTGAGAAAAGCTACTAGCTTACCAGCTCACTAGGTGTGATATGGCAATTCCTGTGCTCTTATCTTGTTCCCTTACAGATGGTCCCTTCATGAGGCTGGAGTCACAATGACAGGGTTTGCTGGGGAAATCTACAGGCTTATCCAATTTTATGGATGATTCCAGCACTTTCAGCCTCTCAGACTCTCCTACAAAAGCAAGGAAGTTTAAAGGAACAGGGGAAGTTAACTGCAAGTAAGAAAGAAGACAGGAGAGACCCCCAAATCAATTGATTTACCCTGTTGGCATAGATCCAGAGGTTACTGAATAAACAGAGTTGGGACTGTGAAGTAAAGACTACAAACAAGCTCCTAAGTTAATAGAGATACGGAAACAACATAAATAAAGCCTTTGGTTTGACAAGAGCATTGGAGTTACCAGAATCATTGAGCCATATCATTTTCAGTCACCCGAAAACAGCTTCTCCCCTTTCTCTCTGTCTTCCATTCCCTGGTTCTCATTTTAGGGCCTTAGTCACTGGCAAGTTTTTCTGTTTCGTGTTTAGAAGGTTGCATGCATTTTTCAGATGGCCGCATAACTGCAAAAACACATTGTCTGCATAGTCTAACATGACTCATACACAGCTAAAAGCTTAGCTATAAAAATGCTTATAATGATTTCAGAAACTTACCATTCGTTACTTTGCAAGCAAGGAAATTGAAGGCTGTAATCATGGCTTTTATCTTTAAAAAGGTCTGAAGATTACAGCTAAAGAACAGGATGCTGCTGATCAGAGTAATGATCAGCATTGTGAGCTATCAGCTTTCTGTCAAGGTGCTAGAGTCTATTACAGAAAGTAATTTAATTATGCACTTTATTATCTGTAATAAATGTAAATTGACTGGTTTACTTCCAAAATTTCCAATTAAATATAGGTATTATTTATCCATAATACCGGAAGCTCATTGTTAGCATTTTGCAGAAGTAAGTCCTTTGCCCAGCAGAGGTGGTACTATTAACTGTTCTCCTACTTTCTCCTTGTGTATTAGACAAAGGCTACTGATGTTATCTTGTGACGTGGAATACTGCAAAAATGTGTGAATGGCATAATAGTGTCTCAACAGAAGCTGATAGCCTTATTTAAGATAGAATGCTAATGCTGGAAGTGTAATATGGGCTGCTATTATGGATTTTAAACTATCAACAGTACCAGCCAAACAGAAGATTTTTGAATGCATTGAATGTGGGGTCTATAAAAACTTAATTCAAAAGATTATGCCTACAGTTAGTTTTGATATTGATCAATACCAGTAGTAGCAGTTAGTAAGTATTGACAGTTTTAAATAATGAGTATATGCAACTTTCTGACAAGCTGTATTTAAAACATGCTCCCCCTTCCTACTCCCCACAAAGAAGAACTAAGGACTTCAAAGGTGTAGAAACTTGTAGCTGTTTTGACAAATTTAATAAGCTAAATTGTAAGAGGTTACATGAAAGTAGAAAGAGGAGAAAAGAGGTAGAGATTTGCAAATGTGCATTAGAAAATTTGGCCCCTAAATTCCATTAATTTTCCAGGCAAGTTTAGCACATAAATCCCTTTCTCTTTTTAATATTTAATGGAGGGAGGGTCAGTCTTTTTTCTTTATAATTTACATGGAAAACATAAGGCAGGAATAACATGAATTCAGATCTGTTGAAACAAAGCTACTTTGACATGGCTATAGAGCTAATTCAGTAAACTGCTTTCAACAAATTAGGACATGCTTTAGAAAGTAGTTGTTATCTGAATACCACTGTCGGGTTCAAACTGAAGGTATATGATGCACTTTCTCCTGTGGATAGTGCTAGTGAAGGAAGATTACGTAAAAAACAGAACCATTTGTGTTTGTTCCTAAAGGGACCCTCAGGCCAGAGAGTTCGTGAATGTCTTTCCTGGGTTTTATTAAGCTAATGTACCATGTCCACATTTGGTTTCTTTTTACTCCCAGTTCTTTTTAACTATACGTGTTTGAAATTATAGAATATGCTTCTAGAATATAGAATTGAGAATCAAACTTTTCTTTGCCAAATAGATGGATGAACCTATAAAATGAGGTTCGCCAATCTATCTAAGCATTTCTTTGAAAGAAGAGCTCATGTCAAATACAAGAGGAAAACTCCAAATGATAAAGCTAGCCTTTTGTAATAATTATCCCCTTATAAAAAGAAGGATTTTGTCATGCAACTTTTCAGTCTCTTTATTGGTGGCTTAGCACAGTCAATTGAAATCCCTGGAAGTGTCCAGAAACTCAGTTTAATAGCACAATAACGTCTGGATATTGGGAGGATGGGTGGCTGGGGGCAGGGCATGTAAAGATACTTGCAGGTTGTAGGTACAAAAAGGTAATTCCCCTCTCTGGAGGAGGAGCTCAAGGACTTCAGCTTTCTCACAAAGTTTGTTCCCGTGGAGAGGATCCTTTCATATGGGAGAAGACTGATCTTAAGGCACTGTTTGCATTTGATGCCATGTGGTATGTTAGCTCTGTCAAAAAAGTTAAATCTATTGCAGTAGTGGTACCCTCTGTGTCACAGATATTCCTATGACCTCAGATTCCAGGAACAGATATTCATGGCTAATGGGAAGAGCCATCACATCATAAAGAGAGAGATCACCAAGAAAAGTTTTAAAAGGTTGTGTGACAGTAAAAACCTGGTAGCTGTGGCAGAGGCATTGTTAAGTTTGTGGCAGTGTGTAGTGGTTTTGGTGGTAGTCAGAAACAGAGTGCATTGACATATTTCACAGCTTGATCCAAAACCTGCTAATGGAAAGATGCCCTTTGGCAACTTTTGGATCAGGCATTTTGTTGGCACTGTTACCATCATCTTTTTATCCTGGGCAGGCATTAAGCAAGTCATGCTGCAAGTCATCAGCCTGATTGGAAAATGTGTAATAAGCATTGCTGGGTTTTTGGAACACTGGAATGTATGTGGAGATTTTGCAGTTGCTTGATTCCTGAGGCTTGTCACTTCAGAAACTCAGCTTTAGTGTTGAAGAAACTTGTCGCTGCAGATCTGGCATGATAGAGTGTAACACAGTATGTTCTGACTAGCATGTAATCCTTCAGCTGATGACTGTAGCTCCAGGGCTGTTAACATGGCACAAGCTACTGTTTTAGATCACTTTCCATGGTGCTTGGCATTGCGCAGCCTTAGAACATGAATTTGTCAGGCAAAATTGTACAAAGGTTGAGAAAATATGGGGCAACTAAAACTATTTCAGTTACTGTGCATTTAAGGATTTTTATAAGAGCAAGGAACGTAATACTCTTGCTAAGATGTTGACTGTGATCAAAACATGCATTGTACCAGGACAGATGTAACAGAGAATTAAAAATCTGTAAATAAAGATGGGTAGAAACCCTATCCCCTGAGGAATCTTGTGTCCAAAATGCTTTCCCCATGTTCTTTTACCCATTAAGAATCAAATATGAAACTTTTTTCCCCTGATCTTTGATGAAGAATATTAAATTACAGATGTCTTGCCTTTCAGATTTCTGAGTGAGTTTGTAAATCCAGCGCTTGATCTTGCATGTTGCTGAGCTCGTTCTCTGGTTCCACAATATGCACTGGCATCTGATCTAAGGTCATTGTGCAGATACTGACACTGCTCAGTATAGTGAGCTCTAAGCGCAATATTCAGAATTTTTGACCTTGTAGCAAAATACTGGAAAAGGTAGCAGAATGGTGTTCTGTCTGCTATAAGGCAAGCTTAATCTGCTCTTACTTTTGTGACTATAGTATTTGTCCAATGACGCTAGCAAATGACTGTTGGAGGAAGATGAAATATATGATACTCCCAATTCACTGACTCCATTATGAAACTATTGGTAAATGTTTTGTGATAAATTTATCCTTTGATTTTAGTATATTAGGATCTCATTCTTTTCCAAATCTACGGCATTAATACATAACTTCCTTTACAAAGTAAGAGTTTGATAGTTAGTATCTAATTTTTGGCTCTTCTTGTGCCCTGTCCTACTTTTTCTTCCAGAATGAGTTCAAGAAATACACTGTATGTTTCTCAATCTCTGTTTTTTTTTTCTTTTGGCTTTGTTCGGGCAACTCTGTAACTTCTCAAAAATACCTATTCAGAAAAAAGGTGGAGGTTGTTGACCTTGAGATATAGGGTGGGAAATCATGAGCATTAAAGAAACCTACTTCCAGGAGAGTAAGCTTTCCCAGTACCAAGAATTTTATTTAAATATACAATCAAGTGATATAATGAGTAAGTAAAGGTCAATATCACATGGCAAGTTAATGTGTTACCCTGATATGTAAAAAATAGTTGCTAGTGATGATTATGCAATACAGAATGAAAAAATTTTCAAAATGTAAAATAAGAAAGGTAAATGTGTAAAATCAGGATTAAAGGTTATTTCAAATAAATTTAATAATTAATTGTCTGTTACAGCAGAAATGTCACCTATTGTACCAAGTTTAGCAACAGAATCTCAGGAAAGGTTTGAGCATCTGCAGATGGGAGGTTTGAGTGAACAGCTATTCAAGGAGAGGAGGAAAGCAATTAGGGAGTAAGGCCCTTCTTTTATTCTCTTAATAATGTGAAATACTTTAACCTGTATAAGACAGTCAGATCATACAATCTTACCTCAACATAAGCAAAAAATCATATTTAATGGCTACTTTGCACTCGAGGTGTTCCTCCATCCTTTTGCCTGTGGAAAGTTCTGTGTTGTGTCACTCATACTCTGCTATTTGCTATCTGCTTGGTTAATTAAAGTTAGGCTGACCTGGTGTAGTTGTTCATATTTGTCAAGCTACCATTCTTATAATAAGCTACTCTTAAAATGATAGAATAATTATGATTGAAAGGAACTTCAGGAGGTCTCCAGTCCAGCCACCTCCTCAAAGCAGGATTCGACTCTGAGATCAGACCAGGTTGCTCAAGGCTTTAACCAATTGGATCTGGAAAACTTTCAAGGACAGAGACTACAGCTTCTCTGGGCAACCTGTTCCACTGTCCGACTGCCCTCATGGCAAAAAAAAAGTTATTTCCAGTCAGAACCTCTCTCATTTCAGTTTGTATCCATTGTGTCTCATCCTCCTGCCATGCACTCCAGTAAAGAGCCTGGCCCTGTCCCTTTGATGATCACTGTCGTGGTTTAGCCCCAGTCGGCAACTAAGCACCACGCAGCCGCTCGCTCACCCTCCCCGCCCCCGGTGGGATGGGGGAGAGAATCGGAAGGGCAAGAGTAAGAAAACCCACGGGTTGGGATAAGAACAGTTTAATAATTGAAATAAAATAATAATAATAATAATAATAGTAATAGTAATAATAATGATAATAATAATAATAATAATAATTGTAATGAAAAGGAGATTTTTCTCCTTTTCTCCTGATCATTTCTCCTGAAAATGATCTCCTTTTCATTACAAAACAAAAGGCAAACAAAACCCAGGGAAAAGAAAAGAAGTGATGCAACCACTCACCACCCGCCGACCGACACGCAGCCAGTCCCCGAGCAGCGATCGCCCCCCCCGGCCAACTCCCCTCGGTTTATATACTGAGCATGACGTCATATGGTATGGAATAGCCCTTTGGTCAATTTGGATCAACTATCTTGGGCTATCTTGGGTGCCCCCTCCCAACTTCTTGTGCACCTGGCAGAGCATGGGAAGCTGAAAAAGAAAGTCCTTGACTACTCTAAGCACTACTTAGCAACAACTAAAACATCAGTGTGTTATCAGCATTCTTCTCATCCTAAATCCAAAACACAGCACTATGCCAGCTACTAGGAAGAAAAGTAACTCTAACCCAGCTGAAACCAGGACAATCACCCTGTAGGTACTGGGGGCTGCTGTAAGGTTCCACTAAAGCCATCTCTTTCCCAGGCTGAACAAGCCCTGGTCCCTCAGCCTCCCTTCACAGGACGAGTGCTCCAGCCCCCTGACTATCTTTTTGGTTCTCCACTGAATTTAAGATAGCGGAGGAAAATTACAACCCACAGTTGAGTGAGAAAGTGGTGTGTAGGGTTGGAAAGCAAAAGCTGCAAGAAGAAGAGAGACCTCATGAGCTGAGAAACAGGGCAAAGAAACGCCTCTCTCAAGTGCATGCATGCAAATGCACACAGCCTGGGAAACTAGAGCTCTTGAGACCTTGTGTGTCAGGATCCAAGGAGAAGCCAGGGAGGTGTGGTGTCGTGGTAGGAATGTGTTGCAAACCACAAAATTAGGGTAAGAAAGTGGACACCATTTTCTTTAAACAAATTCAGAACACCTCCAGGTGGGATACCTTCATTCTTAGGCGAGACTTTAATCTCTCTGACACCTGCTGGAAGGGCAGTACAGTGGGGTGCAATCAACCCAGCTTTCTGGATGGTGTCAGGGATAATAACTTAACGACACAGGCACTAGATGTGGTGCCTGCAGTGGGGTCTAAGGAGACATAAACCAGAAACAATGTCAGGGAATCTCACTATTCCAGATTTCAGCCCTCTGCCTTGTATAAATCCTGTAGGCAAACTTTAAAGGAATAAAAAAGCTGTTGTTCAAAATGTATGTTAATGAAACCTCTCGTAACAGATACTGTTGTTAGGCAAATGTGCTTAAATGTCCTTACAGAACCTCAATATTTAACTGAAATCCAGAATAAAACTTAAGTTATAAACTTTACTCCCTTTATTTTACCTAAACAAAAATCAAACAGAATATTACTAATATTTTAATTTTCTTGTTATACTCTTCTAGTCATCAAGTGTCATATCTTTCTAACAGCTGGTATATGTTTTGATTGATCAAGTTAATATATGTTACGTACATTTTTTTTTTACTGGAGTCATCTGTGTGATAAATTCGCTTTCTAAAATCTGTGGCAAATAACACTTTCTCCAAATGATACTTTGCTGATACTAATAAGGAAAAAGAGGTTATATAATAGTAATAATAAATAAAAGGGAGAAAATTGCAGTGGCCTGATAAGCATTAGCTAGCTCTTATAAGTGACTCTGATTTTATGATGCTTAATTAACATTGCCAAATCAGAAGCTAAAAGCTGTGGTGTAGGATTCCTTTAAACCCAGAATTAACAGCAGATATTTTTGCCTCTTTCATTGTTTCAAAAAACCTGTATTTAAACCTATATTCTAACCATAATACATATAATTATCATATCACACTTTCCATTCTTAAGCCATGTGATTTTGCCTGTTTAAGACCTTTTTATAGCACAATAATCATAGGATTAAATTTTTACAGAAGTAGTGATTTAGCTAGTAGTGGTTTGTGCTTTAGAAGCCCTTGCTGCATACTTATTTCCTGGGCTTATGCCATAAGGAAAACCCCTCTGTCTTCAGGAGGAATGGTGTCCATGTAGCTGGAAGGACTAGCTGTCTGTGATAAGTGGTTTTCTTCAATACAAAAGTGAATCAGGAGAGCATAGAAGTTATGGAAAAGCTGTCACAGAGTTGCACAGACGTCCTGGACAATTTTTCTCGAGCTGCGGTAGTGCTTCCTTGTCTAGGCTCAGCAAATGGAAATTTCCTTGAAGACTTAGAGGATTTGCTTATTCCAGCATGCAGGAAAAATCACAAGCTTTACTCAAGAAGAGAAGGATGTAATCTTTATAAGGATAGAGAAGCCAGCTCTGTGGGGATAAAGCCTTGGCTTGTGCATGTATGGTGAAGTAGAAGAAATTATTAGCTTTAGCATAGCAGCATTTTTGACAAAGTTTCAAAATACTGTTTATTTTCACAGTTTCCTGTGTGAGGCGAATGATGGGTTACAGCAGCTTACAGACAGGCAAACTAAAGCATACAAAGCTATTTTTATCCTGACTTAGGTCTTTGCTTGCCTGGGCAATGCTTCTGCCAAGTTAGATGATTTCTGTCTTGAACACTCCCTTTTTAGCTGTGGCTGTTTTCTTCATCTGCCAACTACTGCTCTGTACAGACAGAAATTATTTAGGTATGATCTGCAGTCTAGCTGTTTGAGGTGGTGGGTTTTTTTCCTTTTGGAGCGGGAGTGGGTATATTGAGTTGGTCTGGACATGCACAAGTTCTTCTCAGCAGTGTTATACTCAGCAGTCTTGACTGACAGTATAGAAAAAATGCATTCAGAACAAGTATTTCAATCCGTAGCCTGAACAGCTTAAATGGAGAGAATGGAAACTGCAGAAAGATTAATTTCAGCCCAGGGAGCCATGCCATCCTAAGAGTCTTAGAGGGCTAACAGAGGCAGGGGGAGAATTGGGGATGATTCAGGGCACCTGAAGTTAAATCCTGCTTTGAATCCTCCCCCAGACCCTGAAAGCTGAACCTTCCTACTCTAAAGCTAGCATCTCCATATTCTCCTCCCTTCTGTAGGTTAAAATTTAAGGAACAAGGGTTGGAGTATGCCATTGGGGCTTTTTATTTATTATAGTTTAATTTTTGAAATGCTCTGCTGCATGAACTTTGAGTTCTCATTAATTTATATTGAATAAAAATCCTAGCAGAATTTCATTCCCTGCTTAGTGTCTAAAATGTATCAGATTAGTTAATCCCATGTGGGTAAATTAACATTTGATGCCACTGATAAGAGCACTGCTACTTTTATTAGCGTTACAACTTTTAAGTTTTTCTGCCCTTTTTTTTCCCTAGTACAGACTCACATGATTGTAATGATTTTGTATACAGTGCTATGTTTTGGCTCCAGGGGGTATAAACTTGTTAGGGAATAGTCAATATTTATTAGTAGTTTACCACAGACTTCAGGCAAATCATTGCCCTAAAAAGTTGAATTCTGCTGTGGTATAGTCCTGTCTTGAAATGAGCATATTATTTTGCAAATTAAAATAAAGAATAAAATTGTTCCTCCCATGTTGTTGCAACTCTGCATGGGGTGATATCAATAAATATTTTGCTATTAGCAAAATAGAAGGCATAATATGAGCTTTCGTCATCAAAATGGATGCAGTACAGAGTAATTTTTAAAAATAGAATATATTTTCTTAATGGAGAGAAAGGAAAAGGATCTGGGTAGTGCTTGCAATATATGCATTAATGGAAAAAATAATTATCTTTTAGCTTTGTTAAAAGCAGAAACCCCTGGAAAACCCTTGAATCGGCTGTATACTAGATTTCAAAAGTCATCTCAATATTTCACAATTCTGTGCTCCTGCTTCTTGAAGGAAAAACAGGAGAGGGAAGCACATTTACTAAGACGGATTAAACAGTACCAGTAACTTGTATTTGTGCATGGCACTGATAATATCAGAGCTCCTGTAATATCACGAGCAAGGTCTGTCTCACAGAAGCATTTGGAAGCGGTGGCAAATCAATGAGGCAGGTAGGGAAGAGTCCTGTCCTGTTCTCAGGATTGGGTCAGTAGTAGTGCAAGGTTGGCACAAATAAGAGAATAATTGTAGCTCCCTCTAGCTGTTAATTTTCTAGGCAATTTGCATACAGAAAAGATTCAGATAGCGATTTTTAAGTATTCAGAAACTTTTGAGTAGCGCTGACTGATTCCCCCCCCCATGTCATTTTGTTTCAGAAAAGAGAACCTTTTGATAAGAATTCATTGGCTTCACTTACAATTTTGGTGGGAAATTATCAAAATGTGTAGTGATTTTAGCGCTCTAGCATTCAAGAAGAAAGGAATAAGGTAGTCAGAAAAAAAATTTCAGACTGCTTTATTAACAATTCTGAGTTTTGAGAAATCATAAGCATTTGGGTAGAAACCAGCTTCTGAGAAATTCCTGTAAAATGGGAATTCAGGTCTGAAATTTTGAGCAGATGGAAAAGATATTTGTATAGAGGAAAAGCAGGTTTAACCTGGGTAGGAAACACTAGGGAAGAATCTTCAACCTGAGCATACTCTTGAATGTATTTTTTCTTGCCAATCCCAAAAGAAGCAGCTTAAAAAAATCCAAACAGACAAACAAAAAAATGTGGTAGAAATGGATAAAGAGTAATAGAGAGAGAAGAAAAGTGAGCAGTGTTCAGGTTCTGTCACGGTCCAGGAGCTGAGCCCAAGTGGGTGTTACAAAACATCAGCAGCAGCAGGCAAAGGTTGACTGTTGGGAATCATCAAGGGAGCTGGACTTCAGAACTGCTGTATTTAACAGCAGGAGCTAGGCCAGGTCATTTTTTGTACTTGCTGGGCTAAGAGTCTTTCAGGGCACGTAACAGCCGGAGGGAGTACGTCATGAGCAGGGCATTTCAAGGGAGAAGTCAAGGGAGAAGAATTTCTTGCGGGAGACACAGACCAGGAGATCTGGATTTAAAAAACATAGCTAGAAAACAGATAATGAGTATAATGAAATAATCATGTAGCTTTTACCTGTTCACAGCGAGCATTTCAAGGCAGCGTTGTTTGCACATCACTGGAACACTGGTATACACTGAAGCACAACGGCAGAAACTATATCCACTACAGGATCTCATACAGCAAGTCTGTGCAAGACAGAGGTTCAGTTTTTATCTTTTATCACTGAAGACTTGTCACAGAACAAGATATCTAAGACTGAATTATGGCATTTAATCTTTCATGTACAATCATTTGAGGGAAAAATATTAATCAAGATGGGCTAGAACATCACTATTTAACTTACAGAAATTCAGCTTTGCCTTCTGTCACTTTGTGGACTGCACTAAGGGGAACAGGACGATTTAGGTGACTAAAGTGTTTAGGCATCTCATTGCTTTTGAAATGGTATAGATCAGGTGCAGGAATACCTTAACTCCTTTTTCTCTGTCATCTCTACTAAGCAGGAATCACAACAGTTACAAGGAACTACCAGAAGTGTCATAATAGGCTTGTATCTGGATTTCAAAGTGCTGTAAATGCTATTCAATCACAGTCACTAAAACTTCACTATTCCTGATCTGGCCATCATTAAAATCTTGGATAAGAATCTGCTAATCAGGTCTCGATTGCTCAGCAGAGGCACTGCAGAGGCAGTCTGCTATCCATTAGCTATACGCTTGCTAGTTCTTGCCAGGGATATGACCTGAGTTGTTAGGAAAACCCCAGTGCTGCAATGCATAAACATGCAATGAAAGATTTGTGTTCTGGTACTTGAAAAGGGGGTGTGAGGAAAGGGAGATCTTTATACTCTCTTCCTTGTCTTTTGTATGCCACTGTGGTTATTTTGTATGCAAGGGGTTTGTATGCCAGGGTGCAGTGATCCATTGCCTTGCCTCAACTTTCTGTGTAGAAAACAAGAAAACACCTCATGGAGAAGAAGCTGCTTGATGCCTTGAATACAGATGATGCGCACAGAATATTTAAATCTCATCCAAGTTTTGTTTAAGATTCCATTAGGATGCAGTTGTGAATGAGCTTCTTTTTGCATATGTCATTAGAAAGCAGAACAGATGGGAAAGGCATAGTTTAAAGTGATGTGTTCATTAAAATAACCAAAGCTGAAAAGTGTTTGTTCCCCAACAGCGGATTCAGGATATGAGACTCCTCAGGCTTATGATTTTTTTCCCCTGTTTTGAGTTTGACAACTGTGAATGACAACAATGAGATCTCTTTTGCATCATTTTTATCGTAAGATATCACCACTGTTCCTTAGGGCAGATTGATCGTTCATTCATTCCCTCATATGTGGTTTGTGATCAGTTAAGATATACTAGGAAGCAGTGGGTATGAAGAAGCAGACACTATATCAAGGGATTTATTTTAATTGCATTTACTGTAAGAAAGATCTATTGGGATTTAAAAAATAATGTAGTGATTTTAATGTTCTTTTAAAAAAGATCTGTGTGGACTGTATCCTGATAACTACTGTTATCCCTTGGGTTATTTCTACTCTTAAATTCCAGGGTTTTAAATTAAAATGAAATAATTTTAAGACATATAATTAGGGGTTCCCGCCCCATCTATTTTTTAGTAGAGGGGAAGTCTACTAAAAATAGTCTANATTAATGCTGATACTGACCTCCCTGTAGACTGACAACTTTCAGCTGCTATGATGGAAGGCTAATTTGGAGAATGAATATTGGATCTTTCCTATCTTCTGCTACCCCTGCAAAATGAATTTTATCAGATGTATTTCATAGGGAACTTAGAGCTTCAAGGTTTACTGGAGCCCAACTCTTGTTGCACCTCTGGAAAGCTGCTATCAAAACTCATGGGGAGTTAGGCCAAAGGTTGGGTCTATTTTGCCAGTTTTTAGTAAATATGATCTAATTTGGGGTAAATTATAATAATGAACTCCGGAGAAGTAGTAATCTAGTTGTTGTCATTCCTGTCCTCTTTCTTCTTCTCTGTGATATTTAACTTTTTACAAAATAAATATAGGTACTTTTAATAGGGGTGACTATAATCACGCTGCTATTTTCTCAGTATTTGCTGCCTTCTAAATATCAACCTTTGCTTCTTCTGAAGCAGAATGTTCATTATTTGCCCACTATCAGCATCACACATGGCCTTGTCTGTAATTCCATCACTGTTGTGTGCTGGAAAGAAGAGCTCTTCAAACATGTAAAAGCAAATCCCTACCCTGAAGATAGGAACTGGATTACAAATTCAAATTTAGCTAGAACAGCAGATGAATACAAGAAATACAACGATGCATGCTGTTTATGATGAGGAAATAAAAAATGTTTATCCATGCCAATATCAGGAAAAGATTGCTGTAATTAGAGGTGGAGCCCTATATGAGGATTGGAGTCTCTTTGTTAGAGGGGCCCTACCTAATACAGGGTAAAAGCAATCCTTGCTCGAAGCAGCTTGAAGTGCGAAGTGTTTAATTATCCACGACTCCTGTATTTGCATAATTTTTCTCAGTATGACTAGACCCACTCGATTCTATGATGTTATTTGCTCTGCATAAAGTTAAATGTTTTACTGTCTCTATACAGACAGTCTTTATCTACAGCGATAAAATGGACAAACAGAGGAAAACAAACCAAAAATGGAAACCGCCGTTGATGTCCTACTTAAGCATAATAGTGACTAACAGTGCAGGTAGATTTATGCAGTTTAGAAGTTTGTTTTATATTGTTTTCTAGGGCACTGTAGAAAATGGGTGCCCATATTTTCTCTGAAGTGCAGTGAATGAATGATCTTGGTATTTCAAAGTTTTCCTTTTTGTCTTGATTTATCTTTTATGTAGAGGAATGACAAGCAATGTCTCAGAAAATAGCAAGGTATCAAACAGTATTGATTTCATGCTATTGCAGTGACCTAGAAAGTGTTATTTCTCATTGAAAGATTAGGTTGTGTTTTTC
>VYZW01030145.1:1419-13085 GCA_013401315.1 Balaeniceps rex | reverse complement strand
TACAAATAAAAATGTCCCTGAAATAGCTCATATTTCATGAAAATATTTCATCCCAGGAATGGCAAAAAATGTTCAACAATAAAAGTTATTTCAAGAGAAGAAATCTGTAGTTTTATTTTTCTTTTAAGTAACAGACTCTACTTGTGATTTTAAGCACTTATGGTCAACAAACATAATGATAAAGTTATGATTTATTAGGTTTTCTTACAATTTTATGGTTCTAATTTCAGAAGCCAAATTACTGTGTAAAAATGTCACTTCCTCACCAATGAGTCACCTTTCTACTTCTACTTATTTTACCCCTATACAAATATACCCAAATTCTGCAAAATCTTTTATTTATAAGAGCAGTCAGCTTCCTGTTACTACAATTTCTAACTGGTTTTCAAAAAGAAAACAAACCTACTGAGTACTGTTATCTTTCCAAGTAATCAATAGTTAAAATAAAGACTTCATAAAGAATGCATTTGCAGTATCAATAATCTCAATAAACTATTGTTAACCTTTAAAACTTAACTGTTTTCCATATCAATATTAATGCTTTAACTGCTGATAATTACATGGGAGGAAAGTAGATGCCAGAGGCATTATTCAGGAATGTCAGATGGACCAAGAGAGTTGAAAAAAGACATTGGGAAACTGAGGATGAAGGAAGAAATTGAGAAATAAAAACCAAGAAAAGCAATAATGAAAGCATTAATTTTTTTTTTTTTTACTCAACAAATCTGAATGATAAATTCTTGAAAAGAGGAGAGAACTGAAAAGTGTGCAGTCATCTAAAAAAGCTTATTCTTCTCTTGATTTATATTGCACACTTTTCTGCTTTGAGCCGTAGTTCTTCCTGGGTTTACTGTAATTTATATATCTGCTGATGAACCTTAGTCCTGGTAGATTATGGCCACCCTTACTGAGAGAGCTGGTATCAATCCGTTTAAGGCGAGTGTCAGTAAATTGGATTAATATCCAGAAAGACTGTTTTCCATTTTTCAAGTTTCCTTAAAGTCTTGGCTACATATATATCATCATTTCATTCTCTCACTAAACCTATCATCATTGTAACACAGCCACCGTATCTCTCATCTTTGTTCCTTCAGTTTATGATCAGACGAGCTTAGAAAACAGCCTCCAAAAATAAGGCAACTGAACCCTTCTTAAGCAGTGAGCAAACCATACAAAGAAAGAGTGGCCTGGCAGAAATCCGACCCTTAGCAGCAGCAACCATCTGCAGCAATATGCAGCTTTTCAAGAACCTGCAAACAACATTGGAAATGAGGTTTTGCTAATGCATACATGAACATCCACAGCATAGCACCAAAGTTTCTCAGCATGGGGAAGCTATCTGGGTATTCAGATGCCCAACTGACACTACAAAGGAGACTTTTATGAAACTGAAGCGAGAAAGAATTCCAGTAAATATCTAACCAATAACGTTTTTCTTGTTGCAACTCAGTTTCTATCTCTCTTAGATTACTGTAAAAAATTAGTTGTTCTGTTAGATCCAGTGGTGTGAGTCCATGAGGCAGAAATCTTTGAGGAGTCAAGCAGACAAATACAGAATTAGAAAATAAAAGACCTAACACAAACAAAAGGGTGGAAGAATGTATCCCAGCCAACAGTGTCTAAGTTTTCTTGCACTAGAGGACTGTCCCACTGTGGAAGCAGCTTCATTAATTTTGCTGTATTACAATAAAGTAAACTACTAATAATTCTTTGTTAGCAAGGTGTAATAGTGATACTTTGCTGAATTCAAGAGGCACAGAAATAACAATACAGGCCAGGAATCTGATGCAAATAGTCATGGTACCTTCAATAGCACCTTTCTCAGTGCAAAGCCAAGGGATTCCAAAGTATCTCACTCACAAAGCAGAAATATCAAATGTAGCCTCACATATTTATAATTAACTATTTGAGAACATCCCAGGAGTAGTTTCAAGGCAACAGTTGCTCAGTTGAATCTTTTCTTATTTTGGATATTCAAAGCCCAAAGCACCCAGAAAATTGTGACTAACATCAAAACTTGAGGCAAAAAAATATGTACAGATTTATTAAAAATGTTTCTTCTGACAAAATTATTTCAAAAATCAGGTTCTTTAAGCTCACTGGGTTTTTTGAGAGGCCTAGAGTGTCTTGACAATGATAAGAAAGTAATCCTTATTAGCAGCATTCTTAGGCATGAATCTCTTGGATTTTGTGACAGAAACAAATTAGAACATGAAGCATATGACAGAAATTAAGGTATTAAATACCAGAAAGGTAGCAATGACATTTATAGTGAGGGATGAGGAATACAGGCTTTTAACAAGCCAAGTTATTATGCAACACCTTTTTTGGTTTAAACTCCACTCTAAACAGCATAGCAACTTGCACATGTATTTCAACTCTGAATTACTCTCAATAAAAGCTAACAAAAACATTCCACTTTATTGCCTGCACACTTCCAAGTGAAAGAGTGCCACACTTTTATACAAGTGACAAGATCTTTACTGCTTCCCTCAGCCCTGCAGGACACAATCACATAAGAAGGAAAAGCATCCTAGAAGACTCAGGTGTGTCTAAGCAGCTGCTAGGTGCCAAATGAATTTGATTAGTACCACCGATGACTCAAGCAAATGTTTAACAAAATCTTATACGGAGTTCTGAAATAAGAAAATTATTATTGTTGCCTTTAATCTTCCATGGTTTAGTGCTGCGGTTTTGATTTAAATTTTCTTTTTCTTTATTCTACAAAATAGAATTAGGATCGGTAGAGAAGGGTATAAGCCCAATACTAGGTCCCAAATTTAGAGGCGATTATAGTCTGGCTCCAAATCTGGATTCTGAAAGCTGTTTGTCTTTACCAACGTCCATGTAAGAACTGAAAGTATGAAGAGATTTTGCAGCCTGATTCTGCCACTGTTAATCGTTCTAAACACTTTTCATTCCTCTGTGAAAAGCCAGAAAGCTATGCACAATTTAAAATCTATTCTGTCTGTTTCCTTCTGGGAATTTCTTGGGTATGAGCACACTACGTTTTTCAGAGGAATACGAATACATGCAAAAGGAGATACTACCCTATTTAATTAAGGGCATCACTCTCCAAACACTATGATTCTGTATTACACATTAATATACTGGTTCCTCAGAAAGGGTCAAAATTTTTCAAACAGATTTTCTGAGTCCCCATAGGGAAATATGCAGGCCCAGGTAATCAGAGAGGCTGTGTCAATGCATTTGTAATAGGCTGATAATTTGAAGCCTTTACTGTCATGAAGTTAGCTATTCCTTTAAACCAAAGACTGGAAGAATCCATGTCTAATATGAATTGAGAGATATGGTAGACTCCAAAAAAAAATCTGATTTTTAGGCAGAAGTAGTAATACCTCGAGCTTAGATTTTTCTTTCTCTTTCACCATTGTGTTCTCACAGATTGAACTAGGGCTGTGAAGATGACTGTTCTCCCCGTGAAAACTCCCTTCCCTTCTATAAAATTTAGTTCTGTTTGGATTCAGTCCAAATAAATGGTTTTCTTGCTGTCGTGGTTTAGCCCCAGTCGGCAACTAAGCACCATGCAGCCGCTCGCTCACCCTCCCTGCCCCCGGTGGGATGGGGGAGAGAATCGGAAGGGCAAGAGTAAGAAAACCCACGGGTTGAGATAAGAACAGTTTAATAATGGAAATAAAATAATAATAATAATAATAGTAATAATAATAATAATAATAATAATAATAATAATAATAATAATTGCAATGAAAAGGAGAATGAGAGAGACAAACAAAACCCAGGGAAAAGAAAACAAGTGATGCAACCGCTCACCACCCACCAACCGACGCTCAGCCAGTCCCCGAGCAGCGATCGCTGCCCCCCGACCAACTCCCCTCGGTTTATATACTGAGCATGACATCATATGGTATGGAATAGCCCTTTGGTCAGTTTGGATCAACTATCTTGGGCTGTGCCCCCTCCCAACTTCTTGTGCACCTGGCAGAGCATGGGAAGCTGAAAAAGAAAGTCCTTGACTAGCCTAAGCACTACTTAGCAACAACCAAAACATCAGTGTGTTATCAGCATTCTTCTCCTACTAAATCCAAAGCACAGCACTATGCCAGCTACTAGGAAGAAAAGTAACTCTAACCCAGCTGAAACCAGGACACTTGCTAAAGAAGCAACAAGAACAAAACAAAAAAACTTTTTTGTCTTTCATTTTTGTGAGGTTGGACAAAATTATTTGTTTCATTTCTAGGCCACTGTAACAAAATTAAGGCAAACTGTGGGCTATTGTAATAAATCTGCCACAGGTAACGAGGTTAAGTTCCCAGCCACACTGTAGTCCAATGACAAATGTGCTCATGTGGGTGTAGATATCTTTCACATGAGTATCTCCACTACTGGCATGTTGGATGGTCACCTACTGGAGCAGTGTCACTGTATAGAAATTATTTAACATCATGTGAGAAGGCAAGAGAAAACTCAGGTGATGGTACACACGACTCTCATGCAGTCACAGCATGTAGAAAGCTTATGAGAAAGTAGTCAGGTTCTTGGGATGTTCTCTGTGTTCTCCTCCCACCTTTAATTTTTTATTACCCTTGGAAGAAGTTCAGCATCTCTACTGAAGGTAGAAGAGATTGTTCCAGGTCTAAACTAACTGCTATCAGCAGGATTTCTTCCTATTTTTCCTGTTAGTCTGGTTTAAAGGGGAGTTCTCTTTATTCATGCAGAATTTTTTTTTAAGGTAACCTTTAGAGGTTAGATTCCCAGCTTTCCTTGGCATGGATAGTTAGTAGCTATTTCTTGCCTTACAACCGTTGCATTTTATGGCTTTGATTGTCAGCTTGTTAACTTTCTTTTAAATGGAAGAAAGGGTTCTCTAGATTTACAAATTGAATCAATCCTAAACTAGCATTTTTCACTACTGCAATATCTTCTGAGATCTCAAAATAGGATTGCATGTCCTAGGAAGGGTAAGTTATATGACAGAAACAAACAAACAAACAAACAAACAAAATCTTTATGCCTCTGGAAAACAAATTTTTCCTGAGACCTGAATATCAACAATATTGCTTTCTGATTCCTGTCTTTCCAAACAGTGATGATATTATTGTTTCTGAATTAACAGCCTGTCTCTTAGGAAACTGGCTACTGTCTATAGTGGTTTTGTAGGTTTAGAATTTTTAAAGAGAGGAGGAGGTTCTTATTTGGCTTCTCTGAAGGTACTCACAAAGTGCCTCAAAATACAAACCCAAATAGCAATTTATTTCCCAAGGGAATGTTTTATTCAATGGTGAAATGTTCCCACCAGAAATCTTTTTGCTTGTCTTGAAATATATTTAATCTTTTTTTCTTTCCTCCCTGCCTTTCCACAGAGACTGAATTCATGATTATCTTAATGGTAATGCCCTGACTTCTTTTAAAGCTCTGTGAAGGAAATGTGGCTTTGTGCTAATTATTTTCAGTTCTTAAACAGCCACAATAGAAGAGTCTGGTTAATGTATTCATTGAAGGAATTATTTAAGCTCCATTTCAGTCTCTCATTATAAATGAACAAAAGAAACAAAAAGTGATTTGCACTCAAGAATTACAGCATGAAGTGTCCCTCAAACAAAACCACCAGCTACTAAACATCTTGGACAGACATTAGCAATGATGGGGATAAATTTGTAAAGCATGCACACGCCTACACTTGACCCACAGTGTACCAACAAGGGAGAAAGCCAATATGGCCCCATTAAATGGAGTGGCAAAAATGCAGAATGCACAAACCCACAGCAGTTCTCCTGCTGCCAAGCAACCTTGGCCAAAGAAGAAGGCGGGAGGGCGGAAGCGGANAAAAAAAAAAAAAAAAAAAAACGAAAAGCAGACGGGGGGAAAAAAGGTGAAGTCACATAGAAGCAAACAAATCAAAGTTGTACAATTCCTTTCAAATCCTGCTGATTAGAACCTTCTTTCTAGTTGTAGTTAACACAAAATGCAGAGACATTAGAAAGTTCATGAACAAGAGCTGGAATTATATTTGAGAACATTATCTATTTCTCATTTACTGGATACACAAGACATATTTATTCCTCAAGCAAGTTATTTTTTAAAAAATCAAAAAAACTACTGTGCTTTGAGCAAGTTTATGTCTGAATTCAAGCCAGATTTACTTTCCAAAACATGCCAAACAAATACTGTTGTTCAAAATACTTGAAGGCAGACACACAAATTGCAGCGTGACACACAATTAAAGGAAACCAAGACATACAGTCTGGAAAACCCATTTTCTACCACTTGTTCCATTGCCTCACTTGGTTACCATCAACAGGTAAGGAATGGTTAAATCCACTGTAATTTTTCAAAAGATGAATCAGTTTTAAAATGGTCAGGATCAGTATGTGCCATGTGAAAAAGAGGAGCAAGTAACAGCTTCAGAAATCATTCTGCAAGCTTCAGTATGTTCATTTATCAATGCACCTTGTCGCTGACCTGCAATATCCTCGTAAAGGCCAGACCAGACAACAAACCATACCAAATTGCATGAACAAATATTCATCTGGGATGAACAAGATCAGTCATTTCCAAATGTTATCTAAACAACAGTACCTGATTTCAGATTATTATTAGCATAAAAGAAAGCAGAAAACAAGACTTACCGTTGTTTTGCAACATATATCATAATTAGCTGTACTTGAGCTATCATGATTTATTGCACTTGGTATTTTTGTGCATGTTAGAAAAAATGCTACTAATACAATTTTCCTGTACTAAGGAAATAACAAATCAGAAATGTGCATTCAGGAAAATGATTAAATTAGATAATCTAATTTAATCTAGAGACCAAATAATTTAAAGAAGTCATTGTTGTTCTTCTTCATTGAATCCCATTGCTCAGTGTTTTTTTATTTCAGCTGAATTACAGAATCCTCTAGGCTTCCTTCTTCAATTTTGACTGAGTTTTGGAAGAGGAAACTTTTTTTTTGGAAGAGGCAAGTTCTCCGGAATCACTTCATCAATCTTCCTGGGCACTCTGAGCACAATATTTTCCTCATGAAAATAAAATTTCACAATGATAATCTTCACATTTTCTTCAGTACTTGAATCTTGGGCTTTTGTGACCCAGGACCAATGAACACCAAAGAACATTTAAGCAAAGGAACTGAACTACTCATTCTGCTTCTTTTTTACTGTTAAACTTTATGACGTTACAAATAATGAACTCTGTAGAAAATTCATTGAGCTGACATTATGGGCTTTGGCTCAAACCCTAGTTACACAGAGTTCAAGTACTGGTGGTGGAAGGTCCTGTTTATTTCCTTGTATCTCTATCATATTAATGCAAAACAAGGCAATTATCACAACATAATTCTACACAAGGTGGGGTTCTTTATGCAAACCATAGTTTGTTCATTACAGTCTTGTCATATTGTTGGGCTTCTGACCATCTCTCTGCTTTATTAGGGACTAGAACTTCAGGAATGTCCTGGCAGACTGCTGATGGGTATTTATTACCTTTACACTATTTTCTGCTAATCAAATCATACAGTATTTACAGCAAGGTAAGTACTTCCAATAGCCGACATAGACATTAGAAAACAGTAGTAACTCTTATCTTTATGACCTGCAATTCAATCAGATAGGTTTCAGTTACCTCATTTCTTTATAATAAAGCATTGCAAATACTATTCAGTCTAGGTGACTGTGTTTTTTCTTGGCTGGGTAGCTAAACTACCATTGTCTCCATCAATACAATAATTGGTTTTGTTTGTATTTTGTGATCAGATTCATAAGTTTTTGTCACAGCTTGCACAATGCTGAAATAGAAGCCAGGAATTTCTCATGCTTGTGAAATATTAAGACAACCGGTAAGAAAAGTGTCAGAATGAGTAGCTTCATGGCATGAGTTTTTGTGTAAATCTTTCCACTGTGATTATCCTTGTATTAGAAGACTTGATTCATAGGCTCTGAGGAATCTTCTTCTTCACATTAGATTTTATGTCCTGTATTTTAGTTTAAAAATACATTTGATGAGATTTGTAACGCTTTCTGCCAATGGTAAGACTGGTTTTAATAACTTTACAGTCCTTTTAATTCTGAACAGTATGTGGATATAGGAGTTGGCCTTTTTTTTTCCCCCAAAGGAAAAAAAAAAAAAGTTTTGTCTTTATAGGGTTGGAGGCTTCCTTTTTTATCTCTCCATATTTAGTATACCAAACGTCTGTCACATGTGTTATCAATGAAGTCAGTTGGGTCAGACTCTTGCAACCAGAATTTCTAACTTCTCTCAGATCTTTATGCTCTAAATAAGGAGCTGAATGGTTTCTGGAGATGATGATAGCAGGGCTGGGTTTTTGACACAAACTAGCAAGTAACAGACCAGATATCCAGCTGGAGTAAATTAACACAGCTTCATTTAAGCGATTGATCTATACCAGCTGAAGAATTATACCTGCTTTAACAAAAATACTTTTTTTTTTAAATCACAGCAGAACTTTCTAATTATTTATTAATGTCTCCATACATCTTTCTGGCTGTTGTGTTTAGCAGTACACTATGTCTCTAATTCACTTTTCAGGATATTTTTGTCCCTGTTGTCTGAGTGCAGCAGGCAGTGACGCAGCAGCCACGCAACGCTATGGGCTGGTGTATCCAGCCACAGAACATCTCCTCACACCCTTCCCAGCTCATGACAAGCCCCACTGCCTTCCTGAGTGCAACCAAGGTCCCCTTCACCACCTGTATTACAGGGTCTCTCCTTATCTGTGCATAAAACAGAGCACACCTTTTATACCATGTTGTGTTCCTACAGTCAGTAATGAGAGAATTTCCTAGAACATGAGTCATATACCTTTTGTGTCTGAGTTATTTGAAGCTCGTTTTGTGTTAGATACACCTCTTAGTCTCATTAAATGGTGTTTCACAGCGTTTTCAGGGTTTCATAATTTTGAAGGCCAGAGGCCACATCCATTATCAGGCTATACAGTTTCAGACATATAATTCCTGCATTAAGCCATCAATGTACTCTGCTTTACTCATCAATAACTTTTGGATTAAGGAAAATACATCTTTTAGAAGAAGCATCCTCTCTCAAAAATGCATCTCATCACTTGATGATTAGGGAGCATGAAATAGCATCCTGTACTAACATAAGTACATTGTACAAGAGAGAGAGAGTCATTACACCTTAATTCCCTCCTAAAATGCTTTTCAGTGCAGTTTGTCATATCTTTCTGTTTAAAACATGGAACAGCTTAAATAAAAAACAATTGTAATATATGCAAATGAAAGAAATACCCACTATAGAAAGTATAACATCCAGCAGCTACTCAGAGCTGCTGGAAGATTACTGCATGTATTTAAGGTTGAGGCATAGACAGAGGCAGAATCCAGCAGCCAAGAGAGTCTGCACAGAGGCAGACAGAGCAGAGAACCAAAGAGGCGCTCAGTAAGCTTTCAAATGCCTTCCATGAGGCTGCTCTGATGGCCTGCTTGGCTTCAAGGAGTTTGAAATTGACTCTGTCCCAGCCTGGAGCTACTGGCATTGATACTGGCATCCATGTAAAAATTTATCCTGTCTGTTCACGGCTTGATTTGTACCCCAGAGTAAAATACCTTGATCTGGGATTCTAAAAGATAATTTTTACTTTCAACTCTTTCCTGTGTATCACAACCCAGAGTAAAATGCAGCAGTCCTTGCAGGGATTAATTCTAAAAGAAACAAAACATGTACAGGAGTTTCCAGATAAAAAGCCCACAACACATCAAAAATCCAGATGTAAAGAATCTTCCAGGTGATCTAAACCTCTTTACAGCTTTCACTAGCTGTCCTTACTGCTGCACTTTTTTGACAAACCACCTTCTTAAGATTTTAGTTCTGGATTTTTTACTAGTTTAAGGGGATATCCCACTAGTATACAAGTAACTGAGCATCCTGCCAAACTTAGCGTCTCATTTCATCAGTACTGTCAGTCTATTGACTCAGAATTCACATGCCACTGTCCAATCCCCCAAACTGCCCAGAAGCTGTACAGCTGACATAGGGTGGTGGTGTGACCGTACTCACTGAAGATAACTGAGCTGTGAAACTTATCAGCAAAGGATGAACTGAATATAGTAGGATTGAAATTGAAATAGATTAGAACAGAACCAGACATGTAGGTTAATATGAGGAGTATACAGGGTTACCACAGTGAATTATAACATACACTGGAATGTGTAGTACCTGTTAGGGTTCAGGGAACAAGAAAATCAGACACATCTGTATGTTGCATTTGAAAAAGGCAGGTTATACTACTTCCGCTCACTGTCTCTGTACTTTTGACTGAAGTCACTAATTTCTCAGACTGGATATGCACCACATCACCAGATGAACACCAGTCTGATTCAGGATGTCAATGCTAGCGTACTAGAAAATAAGCTTTTGATGATATGTGATATTCCTTTTGCAATACATTCTAGAGAATTTATTGTTTACTTTAATAAATTAGAATTTATTATTTCTATTTAGTCTATTGGCTGGACTTTGTTTCACGTAAAAGTGAGGTATTTCCTAAAGAGAAACTGATTTGTCTCTCCACAACCATCTGATACATCAACAAAAAGTTCTGAACCCCAAGCAGATAATTTTTGGGATTTTAATCTGTAAGTTTTACAGTTATATTAGCAAAACAAGGAAACAGAAACTAGACTGACTTTATTCAGAAATAAGTTTTTGTATAGAATATCTTCTTTTAAGAATGCAATGAAGTAATGTATTCATGATCTTCACCATGAATGTCTGGAAGACTCCATCACTAAGCAGAAGTGGATAAAGCCATGAAGTTAAAAGCTCATGGATTTTCAAATTTGAGTTTTAAACTGGAAGAACATCATTTATTAACAGTAGCTTTCATAACACCAAAATACCACAATCAGGGGATTGAAAAAACTGTTCTTGTCTTGTCACTTGAAGTTATGTTTCACACTCCTATTTTATTATCAGATGGGGGTTATTCTGAAACAGCTTCTCTGTGTGAGTACTGGTGGCAAAAAAAGCCCCAATTTAAAAAATGGAACCTAAAAATCAACCTGTAAAAAAATGAGGGTGTGTACAATGTTGGTGATGGGACTAAACGGTCCTCAAAACTTCTCCTAGTTCTATTTTCATATGTAGGAAAATTGATTCATACAGCAGAAAAAAAATTGTTTATTTTTCAACACCTATTCTGGGTCACTTCTTTCTTCTGATTAATGTACCTCAGCATAAAAACCACATTTATTTGAGAAAAAAAGGGCAAAACACTCTGTCTTTTACTAGACATGAGGTTTTGAAGTTGCCTTGGTTCATACTTTTTTCTTCTTCAGGTAAAAGGTTTAATCAGACACAAGCAGAAGTCACTTCAAATGTACAGTTTATTATATATTACTTACCTTTATTATTCATTCTGAAGAACAGGACTAAACTCAGAAAACATTTTGGCAAACTTTAGAAAAGGATTATTTAAGGATAATTAAAAAAAAATCTTGGCATGCTTCAGGAATCTTATCCAGTACATGAATACTAATGCTACCTCCTTATAATCCCTAAAATGTGTTTCTATGAAGTATTTTTATCTAAAGTATAGCAGGAATTTACAGGATATCATGAACCTGGGAAATCATCACTTGACTCATCTCAGATAATCATAAGTCCTCCTTACAGTATGTATTTTCTCAGCTATTACACACTCTCAGCC
>VYZW01030140.1:10309-27905 GCA_013401315.1 Balaeniceps rex | reverse complement strand
TGAAGAAAAACAATTGCAACGTGTGTGATAGTTCATGTGAACAACCAGAGCACCAAGCCTTTCATCACCCATCTGGAGCCTGAGGAAATAACATTTATGAGAAACCACATTAAGTTTTCTATAAATATATACAGTGTATTTTATAATGACATTAAAATGAAATGAAGGGAAATTTGAAACTGAAGCCAAGAATCCAGTACCATTGTTTTCACTGCACTTCAGTATAGTGACACAGGTGATGAGATTGTAGAAGTACAAGGAGTGTACTGGTAAATGCTCCACAAGATCCAATGGGATAAACAACACTTGTATTAAAATTGCAATGTATGTATGCATCACATTTTTGGGAATATTCAATAGCAGTTTTTTAAAAACATAGACATTTCGAAAGTTAACAAACAGCACTTAAAAATTAAGCCAAAGACACATTATTTCTGTTGGACAATGATATCTCCATCTTTATTGAATTAAATGCATCTTTTACATGTGCTTCTGGAATTTTAGAAACTTCCAGAATACTAGCTGTATGCTGGCAGATCACAGAGATGAGCTCAGTAGTACTATTATTAATGTTACCAACAGTGAAGAACTGCATGCAGACTAACTCCTGGAGAGAGTAACAATAAACAAATTCTTCTAAAAAGATCCATACCTCTGCATCATCCCACTTTCTTTCTTTACTACATTTAGGATAGAGTCATAACTGTCCTAAGATTGATATGAAATGATTCAATTGTGATTATAAAATATTGTATTGGTGTACATTTCACAACATTTTGTTTGCACTTATCTTAAATTCTACCTTCAGCTTTTAATCACCTATCTTTAGATATGTGTGACAAAGTTTGCAGCTAATATACTTAGATAGGCTCGGAAAAAAAAAGATCTTCGGTGGAAACAAGCCCTAGAAAATGGCAGAACAATATCTAAGGGAATTCATTAACTAAATTAAATGTCAAATAATAGTCTCAATTACTGTGGCTGGAATTCCCTCCTGCAAATCCACTGTCAGTTGTGTGAGAAGGTTGCTAGCAAGAAATCCCTCATTATAAAGATAAGATTTTGGGGGTACGAGACCTACAGATGCTCATGTATGATGCTGAGCACATACACTTATGTAAAGGACAGATTTCAAAGATATCAGATGTTTGTGACAGCTGATTGGTGACATTGGTATACTCAATAAACTATATCTATCACAATCCATGCCTTTTTTGCTGCTTTTTCAGGGGCATCATTGCATGACGTTATGATTGCATGAATATTTGCCTTTTTTGTATATGCTGCTAATGGATTTTTGCCAGGAAAGAGGTGAGTCGGGCTTGCAGAAAATAGCTTGGAATTCAGACTTTTGTAACCACTGATGTTAATATGATGGGGGGATGATGTCAGAGTCCAATACTCTCTGACTGTCACAACACTGGACATCCCCAGTGGCCAGGAAAGAATATGTGGGTTGAAGCCAGCTCAAGCCTGTTCCTCTCTTCAAAATTCTTTTGCTAGTTGTCTGGTTTTCATATTCTGTGTTGGGCTGAACCATAAATTCATTCCCTCCATGCCGGTCTGACTACCTCAGGGAGACATTCACGTTCTTTTAACGTACACAGGGAGAAACATTTACTCCACTAGTTGATCCACGCTACTATTTATAGCTGTTTAAAAGGAAGGCCATGCTCCAGTCCCCTTTGTGGTGAAATAAAGTCAGCTTCTTTGCAACAGCTGTGGTCAGACATCCTGCATTATTCCCTGAGCTTCACAGGCACATCATCCTTGCCCACCTCCTCCATTTAAGAGATTTATTCAGTGAGTCACACTCCACCCCTAGGGGTTGAGTCAGTCACAGGGGCGGGGGAAGTGTTTATATATGCATCTACCAAAAAATTGAATCAACTATCACATTTTTAACCAAAGTTTTTGGGAATCATGAAGTTATAGCTCTAAATAAAGTGCTGTAAATTAAATCTCATTTATCTCTATCTATGAGGACTAACCAATATAAAATGCACAAACCATATTAAAGTATTTTGGAAGACTTTAAAATAATTCAGTGGGCTCCTAACAAATTCTTCATTGAAGTATTAATAAAGAAAATGAAGCAAAACCATTGCAAAATGTATGTTGAGAAAAAATTTCAATTAAGTCACTGTACTGATGAAGCAGAAAACAGTGAGTTCTACAGGTAATAGAAATAATAAGTCTTGAATTCGTGAGAAAACATACATTACATTTGAAATCTGCTACATTGCACATTGTAATGGAAAATGAATACTGTGAAGGATGAGGCAGTAAGATTTTTCTCAGTGTGTTCAAGGTATGTGTTAGTATGTTTTTAGGAAAGTATTAGAGAAATAGGTCCAGGTCCTCCTGTAATGTAAAAACACATATATATACAACAACATGTAAGCATGCAAGCCAATCGTTTTAGGTTTAAACAATATTCAAGAATGTAATTGTTGTTCTTAAAAATTATTTCTTTTACTATGAAAAGTCTTTGAGTTTTTGAGCAAATATTATACTTGGTTGATATTTAATAATTTGCCTGGTTCCTTAAGGAATGCAGCAGTGATTACTCCCAATTATTTGAAAAGTTTAATTAATATTTTACTTAATTAATGCCTTAAGAATGGATAGATTAGCTTTCTTACACTTGGTTGCACTTTAGAACACTAAATCTTTATGCATTCCTCAGAAAGAAACAAAACCTCTTCAGAACAAATTTTGTCTAAAGAGCTGTTCATTTTTCTAATCTTTCTGACTCATCATCCTTGAAAGTGTAGGACATCATGATCTGCTACTCCCTTTCCAAACTACACCTACCTACTCATAAAGAGGATGAGGGGCTTTTTCCCTTCCTCTGAAGAGAATAAAATTCACTGTCTTGGTATATAAAAATATTTAGATTAGAATTTTCTACAGCAATCTGAATTTCACTAGATTAAACACACAAGGAACATGCCGTCTAAAAATTCTACAAAAATTAAATCATTACCCAAAATTCTGTAGAAACCACGATGAAGGTATAAATCTTACACTGCAAAAATAAATGACCTAATGATGGAGCAATTACTTCTCCAGCTGCAGCTAAGTGATTAGCAACAGCTGGGATAAAGACTTAACAGTAAGGGGATATTAAGTGTCTGCTTCTAGAGATGTTAAAGTTTATTTTATGAAAAATTCTTTGTATGAAATGGCTAAGTCTCTGTGTCCTGGTTTTACCCAGAAACCTGTTCAGGAGTAGAGCAAACAGACTGGGAAACAGATGAGGGGAAACCTTTCTGCTTTCTTATAGGACAGGGCTGATAAGGCTCGACAGTAGGACTTTTAGATTATTGTATAGAAGAACTAAAATGTCTTGGTGCAGTCCTGGAAATAACGATGCTTATTACACTTTAAAATGGATGAAGTAGTAAACATCCTAAAAGGGTATAGTAGAAGTAGGATATTAACTGAAGTGCTTACAGATGGATCTAGGAAATTTCCATGAAATGATAGAGGTTGATCAATGACTATAAGAGCAAGATGTGTCTTTACAGAAGCAGAAAGGAAGCAACAAGAAGAAGTACAGATAGGTGCTGGTGATTCTACTATTCCAAAAATAGCAATGTTTCTCAGTGAACTACTGGCTCTAAAGACCAGCAGCAAGAGGAAAAAGCAAAACCTCCAACTATTGTTAGTGGCAGTTCAACACTGGTAGCTGGGAACCTTGCTCTAGAGCACAGCACTGGCCTGACTTGAAGCTCATATATAGGCAGGGGAGACATGGGCTGTTAACGTAAGAGGCCACTGTTCTGGAAGGGAAATTAGTAAATCAGTTATTAGATGGATCAACCACTTAATTCTTTTCTTGAAAATCTACCAAGCTCCTGAAAGTAAGAGAACACTACTCCTGAGATGCAGAAAGATAGATTAATTGTTCTGGTCCTAGGGAGAAGTACCAAAAAGACAGGGTTTTCTCACAGACTTTTTGAGAAGTCTAAAGCCTTTACAGATTAAGTTAATCTTGGTTGAGTAACATATTTGAGTTTCAGATGCCTTTCAACTATTATTGGGAATTCTGTGCAGCATTTCCTGACTGGGAATGAATCCTACCTGACCCAATATTCATTTGTAGAATAGAGAACCTTCAACTGAGTGGGGAGATGAGGCATAAATTCCTTCTCACCCCCTAAGATATCAGGAAAAGAAGACTTTCTTCACTCCCTAACTTCAGGCAAGTTGCTGTAATTGCTGTAAATGAAAACATGTGCATTTTTCTCATGATTGTCTTCATGGTAAAAATGGAAGAGAGTTTGTGCCTCACCTCTTAAACTTCTAGAACAATTATATAAGCCTGTATAGGACACTATTCTTATTTCTTTCTAAACTACTTGAATGATGTGTAATCACTTTCAGATTCAAATAAAGTCCATTGATTTTAGTCTTTAACCTAGAAAATGTAACTTCAATAGTCATTTCTTTCTATGATGCTGGTAGAAAGAAAAGAAATACACATTATATAATAGATGGTAGCAAAGGGCCTTATGTTTTGTAGTTACTTAAAGTTTACCCTTTGTAACTTGGAAGGGTAAAAAAAGCAAATCATTATGGGACAGTAAAAATATACTCTGAAAATATTAGTCACAAAGTGCACTGTAAAAGCATTCATTCCAGAAGATGAGAAACAACCTGTCATCATTAAAGTGTCACAAAATTTGCAGAAGCCAGTATTTCTTTGTGTTAGAGGCTATGAACATAACGATTATGCAGTTATAATGCTGGGATATCTGCATAAAATATTTTTATTTCACATGACTTTTTTCAGTCTTTCTGTGCTGATTTCAGCTTCCCTTCCAAAAGAGCAGTCATTCTCAGTCATTTTGAGGGCAGCCAAGTGAACCAAAAGGTCAATCTAATTAAAAAGGAAGAGAACTTCAACCCGCAGGGAAAAGGGTCCAGTAAAATGCCAAAGGAGTTTGTATGAGAGAAGTACAAAGTAAACAGTCCAAAACAATGAAAAAAATCCACATTGGTGTCAAAAATATAAAAAACAAAAGAAGATTATGTGACCTTTTCCTACATTATAAATAAATGATCTTGTCTACATAACAGAGAAATATTGTTTATTAAATATAAGGAATACAATTTTCAGTTAGGAAATTTTACTACCATTTTCTCAGAGACCAGAAAATATTCTATTTTAATAAGCAATTTGAGGGGTGGGAGAATTAAAATGAAACCTGTTTTGAAGTTGGTTTTCCCCCAAAAGACATGCTTAATGATTTTAATATCAATGTGAGTCATCCATCATTCCAAAAGCCTCAAAGAAAATATACAATTTTAGTGTAGAACTGTGGTTCAGTTAAACTTATAAAGAGCCGGAGATTTAAACCTCTATGGCCTCTGTAACTTCTTTAGTCAAACAAGAAATTACTAATGAAAATCAAACTTACTCTGCATTCTATTGAGTCTGGCTTATGGATTGGAAAGAAGTAAGAAGTGAATTTCAGACTGAGTTTTCTGAAATAGTTCATAAATCATACAGAAAGGCACAACAGAGAAGCACCTTACAAACTCATCAAAAAAATAATCGTTAGCTGTTTTCTGCTACAGAATCTTTGTTCTGCAGCATGACCCCAACCTTCAGCCATTTTAATGACTGACAAAACTTTTGTCTTTGGAAGCTCTGCCTCCACCTTTCAGTGTGAGCTTTTCATAAAATATTGGAGTCCAACTTCTGTACTAGAAGCATGCACATAAAGCACAAACACTTAATGTAGAGATGGTGTAATACAATGTGACTGGAGGTGCTTCTCTTCAGTTTCTCAGTGGTCTTGTCGTAAAGTCGTAGTGCATTAACAAATTGCCACATGGCCTAAATGGACATTGGTGGCTGATTCTTTAACAGTGAATTAGCTGTATCTTTCTCAAGATACAGTAGAAACCATTAGTCACAACTCAACCTTTTTTAGGTTTCTCTCTTCTGAATAATGATTGTATGAAAACAGTATTGAGGGACTTCACTGGTCAATGTCTCAGTGCTTTCAAATCGAATTCTCATTAAAAAACGGAACTTGCACTCATATGCCATGTATGAATAAAAAGAGGTTTGTTTTGAATGAATTTCTGAACTCACTCATTTGCCTTGGAGTTTAAAAGTGAATCTTTGGCACATTTGTTTTCATACCAATAATAAATAAATTCTCTCCACATGTGTATGTGTGAAAGGGGCAATCTCTAATGAATAAGTGTAACAAGAAGAATTTTGGGCCCTGCAGTTAAGGCTTCAGTAATTATTGCACTGATAATATTCACACCTGAATCAAATTTCTTTCAAATTTTTTTCCTCTGCAAGTTAAAAGGGGACTAACAAAAATAACTATTATTGAGTGACGTGGTTTAGCCCCAGTCGGCAGCTAAGCACCACGCAGCCGCTCGCTCACCCTCCCCCTCCCCGGTGGGATGGGGGAGAGAATTGGAAGGGCAAGAGTAAGAAAACCCACGGGTTGAGATAAGAACAGTTTAATAATTGAAATAAAATAATAATAATAATAATAATAGTAATAGTAATAATAATAATTGTAATGAAAAGGAGAACGAGAGAGACAAACAAAACCCAGGGAAAAGAAAAAAGTGATGCAACCGCTCACCACCCGCCAACCGACACCCAGCCAGTCCCCGAGCAGCGATCGCTGCCCCCCGGCTAACTCCCCTCGGTTTATATACTGAGCATGACGTCATATGGTATGGAATAGCCCTTTGGTCGATTTGGATCAACTATCTTGGGCTGTGCCCCCTCCCAACTTCTTGTGCACCTGGCAGAGCATGGGAAGCTGAAAAAGAAAGTCCTTGACTAGTCTAAGCACTACTTAGTAACAACTAAAACATCAGTGTGTTATCAGCATTCTTCTCCTACTAAATCCAAAACACAGCACTATGCCAGCTACTAGGAAGAAAAGTAACTCTAACCCAGCTGAAACCAGGACATTGAGATAAGGAGATAACATTTTGAATCCAGGGAGAATAAGATCTGCTGAAGAAAAAAAATAGTGTGTTTCCTTTGTTAGTCTTTGGAATAGAAGTTTTTGGACCCATTTTGCTACATTATGGTTGAACAAACTTTCCTTCTCCAATTTCAGAAGAATGTGTTGTTATTAAAACAACTTTTATAAATTAGGTTTTTAATATTAGGGGTTTTTTTTAAGTTTTATTGTTTGGAGATCAAATGGACTGACATTCGTAGTAATATACTTATAATAGATAAGTAATATTTTTAGTATAACACAATGTCTGATATACTAATTTGAATATTAATAAACAATAATTCAGTATATAATAAATATTAATGTAAAATGTATTTTTTGGTGTTTAAAAATAGTTATTTGTTCTTTGAGCAAAACATAAAAGACAAAGACCTAACTGTTTTGGAAATTCAGTTGTCAGTGGGTATCCCAGATTTTCCATATACTGAAATTCAGGCAGCAAAGCAGAATTATTATATTTTGTTAGCCTAAAGTTTACACTGAGGTTTCTAGTAAATTGTAGCGATCTCTTCATTTTCCGTAATAGGAGAGGAACACTATCCAAAACAGTTAAACAGCTGTCATATTGAATCTCAGAGGTGGCTGCATTTCCATAGTGGTTGAAAGTGCTTCTTATATACCATATGGTATGGAATACTATTATATACTCTCAGGTTAAATGTATTAAACTCCCACTGAAAGTAAAAGAATTTTTGCTTGCTTCCCTCAGTGACAGAATTTAGTGTATGAACAAAAGAAGAACCTCATAAGCCTACAAGGTGAAAATCACTGTTATAAACACAGGCAATCCTGTTCTAGCTATGTGACATCTCCCGTTGTTCCCTCCCACTATTTGCACTACATACATAACAGAAAGAAACGTCAAAGGCAGAGGTGACTCAGTTCCACTTCTGCATCTACAGCTGTGTTAAGCATGTGCAGAAGTGCTTTTTGAAACAAAGCCTTACAGTGTGAGTTGCAGCTAAACAAAGCAGACACAGAAATTTACTTTCCTGTAGATTTGAAATGCTGCACACGTAGATTCTTCTCCACAGTTGCCAGCTCTCTTAGGATAAAACTCATCTCCTTGCAATATAATAAAGTATTCAGAAACTTCAGGTTTCTTCATAACAATAAGACTGCTCCTTAATGTTGCTATACTACATCAGCTATGCCTTCTTTCTGCATCAGTGGAGAGACACTTAAATCTAATCTGAGGAGCTACCCAATCAGTTATTTTGAATTCTGTATTGCATATGTGTATATATTACTGTAGATTTCCAGCACTTTAAAGTATTCGTGCAATCTATTGCTAAAACACTTGGCAAGTTATCAAAACATGAGGTGAATACTAATAATATTGATCTGATTCTTTCTTGGGTGCATAGGGGTTTAACACTTCTCTTCAGAATTTCACAGAGTACCAGAAACACACACTAATTGAGCTTTATATTCAGTAAGATTTAAAACTAAGAACATTTTATTAATCTACCAGAATAACAAAACAAAATTAATAAATAATGATCAAATTTGGGGATGCTGAAACATATTATTCAAAGCTTAATAACTAAAATCTATCAGGGTTTCCTAACACTTGTTTCAGGAGTTATGTTATTTCACAGCCTGGGTTGGAGGAAATAAATGTATAGGTTTTGTGCAGAAAATGCCACAAGCTGCAATTGAATTCTCTCCTTGGAAGTCGCCATTGGCTGCAGTATGAGCTTTACATTATATGATGGAAAAATCTGAATCGGATTTTAATGGTATCCATAGAAAAACATAGTTCAGATATGTCCATACAAGTTTGAGAGTGGTGAAGCTCTCTAGGTATAGCTATATGGAAGAATGCCATACCGTTCAGAAATACCTGAGCTACTTCCAAACAGACTACTTCTGGAACTGGAAATTGTAGAACCATGGGATTATACCTCAATTAATTAGTTCTGCTGAGAAGCTATATATGTTAGCGACTGGAGAAGCACTGTAGCAATTCAGCACACTGCATCCAAGTCCAAAGGAGTACTACTGTATGGGGCTGTGGTATTGTATTCAGCCACAGAGATATAACTCATGACATGACTACTATCTATCAGCTTTCCCATTCTTCCAGTCACAGCTGATTCCTGAAACACTGTTCCAGCTTTCTTATCCCTGTTTCTTTTCCAAGAACATGTGTACACTGGAGGCAGAGACCTCATCCTTCTTCACATTCCTGTGGCAAGGGACATCTCAGGAGCAGGGAGAGAATAATGAACAACATAGTATTAGGCAGTATAGTGAACATCATTTATATAGCAAAGTCCATGGTTGTTTATTGCAGATCTACAATGAATTATACAACCATCTTCATTGCAAACTAATTCAGTCACTGTTAGTATTATTTTGACATTTCTACAACAGCATCACAAAGTAAAGGTATTATCAATGCATGTTATTTTTAGCACTTCAGAACAAATACTTCCCATATATTTTTCAGTATTTTCATAATTTCATACAGGAGAGAAACAAAGGAATACATCTGCTGAAAGCATCTCAGTAATTTCGGTAAAAGTTGCTCCAACTGCCAACTGGCAGTCCCCAAGCCAGATCAACCACTGTGCCCTAGTTCCATACCTTTTCATTATACCAGGTAGTGATGAACTCCAGCCACTCTCTTGACCCTCTGTCTCCTGCCCAAAGCTGTCATTTCCCCTGAAGGGAGTAAGGGATGAACAGAATTTGCCAGAAACCTGAGGGCAGTTTCTCTTTCTTTTGTAACCTCTGAGCAGTTCAGAGAAAATCTGCTGCACAGACCAGAAGCAAATGTTTGTTGGTATGTGATATAGCTGGTTAACTCTAGCAGATTAATAGCTCAAGCTATGCATAGCGGTCACAGTTCAGGTACCAAACTGAAATATGACTTGGCTCAAATCTTTTCTTGAAAAATAAATGTTCTGTTTTGTGATAGTCTTATGAAGTCTTTCTAAGCAAATGTAGGTTTTATATTTTTTAAAAGTCTAATTCCAGTGCTTAATTTCTTTTATAGTAAGAAATTTTTTTTTTAAAAATATCTAAACTAAATCTTTTAATCTGGAAATTAAGCTGATTATGTCTGTCCTCAGTGGATATAGTGAAAAAAATACATCATTGCCCTATTTATTTTTTTTTCCATATGAGCAAAGTATTTGGAACCAGTAAATATTGACTGGTGTTTCATCATATGCTATACATTTTATTAAAACATTAATTGAAACAGAAGACCAACAGAAAGAGGCTAAATCACCAACAGGCAGCTAAATCAAGCCACATATATTTGAAAATTCATATTAAGTCCCCTGCAGTCCTTTTGTTTGTATGTTTGGTTTTTTTCCCCCCGAAAGAAAATTATTTGAGTTCCTTCATTCTTTATTCTTAGGTCATATTCTGTTCTCTTATCATCACTGTTAGTATTTGTAATTTTTCCATTTAACTCACAAGCCACAAATAAAATAATATCCTATGTCTGCCATATTACAATCCTCTTAATATGTCCTCCAGTAAGTTTTGATTTTCTGAGTGTTCTTTCAACTGTATTTTTTTTCATTTTATGAACTATTATAATCCCAGACCTCCCAGAATCTTCCTTTCAGCTGTGCTGGTTACCTGTTATTTCCCTTTTTTTATTCATGCATTCTATTTCTCCTTTTAATTATAATATTTAACATGTTTAATTTGTAAACTTCCTCTGCAAAGTGGTTGCAAATCCTCATATTTTGGTGTTGCCCATAAATTTTAAAAATTGCTGGCTGCTATTTCTTCACAGGTCTGGAGTCTGCTACATCTCAGTTGTACTTCAAATATACTTTATTTTGTCATTATTTAGGCTCTGTAAATTCTGAAGTCTAGCACTAATCATTAAAGCATTTTTAGTAAGTCCTAAATATGAAATGAAGAGGAAAAAAATAGACAATACATTCAATTTTGTTTTCTTTGTCTGACAGGGTAACTGTCTTTTAAGGTAAGAGGAAGTCATAAATGCCATATATGCTTAATACAGTAAGGCTTTAGAGCTACTTCCACTTAAAATTCTCATAGGAAACACTATGTAAATAAAAGCTACTAAATGAGATCCCCAAAGGCTATATTCACAACTTGTTGAAAAATGTTAAAAACTATAATTTTTATTTATATCTTTCATTGTAACACCCAACTTGTTGATGAAAATACTGATTAGTGTTTGACTGAAGATAGGCCATAAAAGCATTAGGTTTTTTTTAAACTTGAACTGTTACTCTGGGAATTGCTGCTCTCCAAAAATCCCAGTTACATATTATACTACTAAGGTATATATGTATACTTCTACATATAGGATAGGATAGGATAGGATAGGATAGGATATTTTCAGTTGGAAGGGACCTACAACAATCATCTAGTCCAACTGCCTGACCACTTCAGGTCTGACTAAAAGTTAAAGCATATTTTTAAGTGCATTGTCCAAATGCCTCTTAAACATTGACAGGCTCAGGGATCAACCACCTCTCCAGGAAGCCTGTTCCAGTGTTTGACCACCCTCTTGGTAAAGAAATGTTTCCTAATGTCAAGTCTGAACCTCCCCTGATGCAGCTTTGAACCNGCTCTCCAAAAATCCCAGTTACATATTATACTACTAAGGTATATATGTATACTTCTACATATAGGATAGGATAGGATAGGATAGGATAGGATATTTTCAGTTGGAAGGGACCTACAACAATCATCTAGTCCAACTGCCTGACCACTTCAGGTCTGACTAAAAGTTAAAGCATATTTTTAAGTGCATTGTCCAAATGCCTCTTAAACATTGACAGGCTCAGGGATCAACCACCTCTCCAGGAAGCCTGTTCCAGTGTTTGACCACCCTCTTGGTAAAGAAATGTTTCCTAATGTCAAGTCTGAACCTCCCCTGATGCAGCTTTGAACCCTTCTCAGGAATGGTAAACTCCAGCAAGAAGAATGAAAGTCAGCTTGTGCTTTAGGTCTAGATCTAAGAAATCTCAATTCTACTCCATACCAGTTTATTCTACCCTGTTATTATCCTAGGAAAATTTATTGATAAGTTGTTTTAGGGTTTTTTTCCCTCCCCAGAAGTAAAGTCTGAGGCAAACAACTGCAGAAATTAAATGGATAAAGTTCAGGCAAAATAATTTTCAGCCACTTGAAAGTTGGTAATGAATGTGAAATCTTAAATGAGGACTCAGAAAGTGTGCTTAACAATCTATATAAAATCCTGGCTCAGAGGAAAGAAATGCACTTTTCTCAAAAGATATCTCTGAGACTGGAGAAGTAGAGTCTGGGGATATTAGCTTATTCTTAATTGTGTCTGCTATGCAGTACCTTAAAAAAGCTGATGCAGTGGTATCAGAGCAATGAAATTTTATATGACAGACTGAACAACTAGTAGGATGTTCAACAAAATATTGTAGAACCAATTTTGCTTTTAGACTATTACATAAACTATAAAAATCGCTTTTTAAAAAACATAATCCTGTCCATGTCTGCCCTCTGCTGTGAAACAATATTTTCTATGTGTTGATCCTACGTTGCTCACACTTCATCTGATAAAATGAGACAACATAAGATGCTCACTGAAGTGCACCACTGATTCCATATTGTTGCTTCCACAAAATGTAGTGGCCACAGATACTTACAGTATACTGGTCTAAATCTCTATGTGCAGCCACTCACTCACAGAAATATAATTTATGTCAGATCATTTATTAAAACCATTAGTTCTGAAAGAGCTTGTTTCAGGTTATTTTGCAGATCCACATGCCATCACGTTACTTTGTGTATATATAGCGGGCCCCCATTACCCGTTCTGATATGATAACAGACCATCTAAACAGTTTAACTTGCCTCATTTTTTGATAACGAAACCATTAAAGCCTTGGAAGAAGGCAATCTGCTATGGATTTTCCTTTAATGTGAAAACAGAGGAACCAAAATATATTTCATTGGAAAAAATTGAAGTAATACTTCTTGATCTCTCTGAGTAGGATCCCAGTGAAATCATAAAATTAGTTTCTTACTACTTCCAAAAAGTTGTGGAAGAAACCGAGTGAATAAACTCACCAGATTAAACTCATAGGACTACAGTGTTCAAATATTACTGCAGATGCACTGTCAACAAGAAGAAGAAATGTAATTATATGTTAATGAGACTTAGATAGCATTCAGCACAGGCAGAAAATCCCCACTCTCTGAAATGAACCAATTAATGAAATGAAAAAATATACATTATAACATGATACATTATATTCTAGTATATAGACTTTTTAGTAACATCGTGTTTTTCAGAATTCTTGTGCTTGTTTGTTGTATGATCTGGGGTTACCTGAGAAGATACATTGTCTGGTATTAGTAGTAGCTTTAAATCCATAAAATTTAGGGAATTCATGCCATTTTGCTTTTCCTTTGCTGTCTTCATGTAAGAGTTTCTGAAACAGAAGTAACAACTGGAGACTTGTTTTAATGTGTTGAAAACAGAAAATGTTCTACTAGAGCTAATTTATTCTACAGAAGAGCAAAGAGAGCCCATAAACTAATAGTTTTGCAGTAAATTTATCTTTGCTCTTTTTGTTTTATCAGCAAGATGCCTTTGTTGTATAGTTCTTGGCATCTTTTCTGTCATGAATAACCCTACACTCATTTCTATCCTATTTAATTATCCACTCTGGCTTAAAACATAATCAGCATTAAACCAGCTGTGCAACCTTGAAAGAACACCATTTCAATAATACATTGATAAAAAAAGAGCAAGCAGGCTATTAATTTTAATAGGAGCCCTCCCTTCTGACTATAGCCTGGACACCGTTTCAGAAGCTGTATCCATTTACCGTCAAGCAGTAGCATCCCTGGTGCACTCATTATAGCAATAGATTCCATTCATAGCCTGACACTGTGACTAGCTAGATAGCCATCCTGGGCCAATAAGGTCACCTTTGAGGTGTCGGCTTCCCTGCTAATACAGTGGAATGACTTGTGAAAACACTGATCAGTAGCAGAAGGAAATGTATATGGTAAATAATGAAGAAGCTTAATATAATTTCAAAATGTTTTGTCAACAAAAATCTGCAACAAGAAAATTATAATTTAATGCTGTAAGAGTCTTAATCACTCCATCCTGTCAGTTATGAGTTCTGGCCAGAAACCTTAACTGCTGAAGAAGTCAGAAATTAATAACAACATATATCCCCTGATTCCCTAAGCTACCAGGATATAAAGCAGAAGTCTGAAATGAAATACCTGGATTTGGACTTGAATCCTTCTATGACACTCTAAAAATCTATCTATAAGTGCTGTTATTTGGTGGGCCAAACCCATCCTAGTGAAGTTGTGCTGAGGATAAGCAAAATTTTCAAAAATTATAACATTTTCCTATTCGGTGTATTTGCTGCACACTAATACAGGCCATTCAGGTGGAAACTTTACTGACCTCAAGTTCATGTTCCTTACCAGAATGACCTACCAGGTACTTGCACAAAGAACTGATATTAGAGGTACCAAGGCAATCAAAACTTTCCTCACTATTGCCTACAGTTGCTATATTGGTGTCATGAGGAGTATGCACTGTGAATTCTCTCCAGCTTAGTAACCTGCCAGGCCTGCTATACATCGCTGAAGAGTGCACAGTGGTCATCATGACACTTCACTCTGGTGAGCAGCAAACTTAAAGAAAGTAGTGCTGATAGATTTACAGAGTCCTTACTTGGTTCATTTTGTATGGTGGAAATATTTTATTTTTCTTATTTAGGGATAAAGACCTTTAATTATGAACTATCTGCAGCCACAGATTATAAAGCATGCACATACTCACTTATTATTAATGTATTATATAAACACTGAGTATGATCTATAGGTCAATGCACCCATGAAGTGCATTAACTCCTACATGTCAGTATATGTTTATTTAATATAGAGCCAAACATACATAAATTAGCCCAGATGGCAGAAATATTATGTTAAAATAATATAGCAACTACTTACATCAGCTCAAAAAAATCTTTCTCAATGAAATGTTTCCAAGCAATCTAGGTATTTTAGACACACATTTTTCATTAATTTGATTATAAGCTCTGTGGTTAAATCCCATAGCATGCTTTGAAAATAAGCTTGAAAATAATGCTTCTGTTACAGTCGGAACATAATGTGGAGAATATAGAAGCTTTAAATTAGATGGTAATAAAAATTTTATTTTGACATTTTTGTTAAAATCTTCTCATAAGTTCCTGTTTCTAATGGAAAAACAAGGAGAAGCTTTACTGGTCCTACAAAAGTTTTGTAATTTTAGGCATATGTTAAAGGTTGTTTATATACAGCTTATCTAAAAAGGACTTGATCCTCCCGCACAGGTAACTAAGATGAAAATTCTGACCCTTAAAAGTCTCCTGTAAACTTCTGTCTAAATAAGCAGCACTTTTTCACTCTGAACTTCTTAGGTACCTTGAGTTCTGGCTGTATGTGTAGCCAGAGGAGCTACAGAAAAAAGTTCATAATGCTCTGAGAAAAACTGAGAGGGATCTATAAGCTAAGTGATTTTGAATACATTAAGGAGTTTGATGATGTAACTGTTCTCTGAATCAAACTATGTGCAAAATGCAATAATGAACACTTTTTTATAAAACCCACAAACATTAAATAGACACTTTTCCCATCTATTTTGGTACAACTGCCTTTTCCTGGCTATTTCCCTACTTCATAAACAACATTACTCCTCCTAAGGGTGTGTAATTGACCTTATAGATGGCTTAAATGCAATTCTGATCCTTAAAGCATTTTGGAATAGCTCATTTTCAAATCACAGGAGGTACTGTTGGTCTCAGCTGGGTTGGCATAGAAATGCAGTGATTTCTTGTGACTAGTTTTGATGTGATCTGTTTATGAACTGTAATGAAATGGCTGCTAACATAAGCAATGTCCTCAGGCCAAAAACTGTAAGCAACTAGAGCAGTTGTGTCCCTAGCCAAACACCAGTACATATTTCCTGATGACCTATACCTTATTATGTTCCTATTTTCACAGTAGATTGTTACATTAGAGGAAATGTGACAACAAAATACATAAAATTCTTTTTTTGGGGCATACTTTTGGAGAGATGTTCTCCACCGTATCTCTTTATTTTTCTGAGATGTCTCTATCCAACAAATTTTAGAGTTCCACTGAAAAGTATCAACCGATCCTGGTATGAGGAGCAGAATTTTGGGGTTTTTGACCATGAGTTGGCTTACGCAACACCAGGTCTGCTGGCAAAAGTTGGGGCACGCCTGTCTCCAAGGGGCAAAAGGACACTTACCAAGAAATTAGCAGGGCTCATTGAAAGAGCTTTAAACTAGATTGGAAGGGGGAGGGGGATGAAACCAGGCTTGCTAGAAATATGTGTGAAAGACAGTGTGCTAGCAAGGTCCTTTGGTCTGTCACCTCAGAGGAAGTGGCGTATAGTAATCCAAGTGACTGCAAAGACTAAAACGTTACGGATAGGTTAATAACAACTGCAAATAGTCACTTAGGAACTAAGACTTCCCTCAGAAGAGTAGCGGGATCAATAGCCCAGCTGAAGTGCATCTATGCCAACGCATGCAGCATGGGCAACAAACAGGAGGAATTAGAAGCCATCGTGCAGCAGGAAAACTATGATACAGTTGCCATCACAGAATCGTGGTGGGACAACTCACACAAATGGAGTGCTGCCATGGATGGCTATAAACTCTTCAGATGGGATAGGCAAAGAAGTGGGGTAGCCCTGTGTGTTAGAGAGAGTTTTGATTGCCTAGAGCTCAATGATGGTGATGATAGAATTGAGTGTTTATGGGTAAGAATCAGGGGAAAGGCTAACAAGGCAGATATTGTGGTGGGAGTCTGCTATTGACTGCCCAACCAGGACAAGGAGGCGGATGAAATATTCTACAAGCAACTGGGAGAAGTCTCACGATCGCTAGTCCTTGTTCTGGTGGGCGACTTCAACTTACCAGATGTCTGCTGGAAGTATAATACAGCACAAAGGAAACAGTCCAGGAGGTTCCTGGAGTGTGTAGAAGACAACTTCCTTACACAGCTGGTGAGTGAACCAACTAGGGAAGGTGCCCTGCTGGACCTGTTGTTTGTGAACAGAGAAGGCCTACTGGGTGATGTGATGGTCGGAGGACGTCTGGGGCATAACGATCATGAAATGATAGAGTTCTCAATTCTTGGAGAAATAAGGAGGGGGGTCAGCAGAACTGCCACCTTGGACTTCCAGAGGGCGGACTTTAGACTGTTTAGGAGGCTGGTTGACAAAGTCACTTGGGAGGCAGTCCTAAAGGGCAAAGGAGCCCAAGAAGCCTGGGTGCTCTTCAAGAAGGAAATTCTGGAGGTGCAAGAACAGGCCATCCCCATGTGCCGAAAGATGAGCTGGTGGGGAAGAAAACCAGCCTGGCTAAACAGAGAGCTTCGGCTGGATCTCAGAAGAGGAGTCTATGAGCTTTGGAAGAAGGGACAGGCATCTCAGGAGGACTACAAGGATGAAGCGAGGTCATGCAGAGAGAAAATTAGAAGGGCTAAAGCCCAACTAGAGCTTAAAATGGCCAATTTTGTGAAAGATAATAAAAAATGTTTCTATAAATATA
>VYZW01030139.1:4093-16118 GCA_013401315.1 Balaeniceps rex | reverse complement strand
AAAAAAAAAAAAAGAAATTCAGCATCAGAAGCACAAATCTTGAAATGTACAGAAAATCTAACAAACACTGATTTAATTCTCTTCAATTTGAGTATCTACTTGTTCCACAAGAATAGTGTCTTTTTTCTTGAAGATCTATTTGCCCTGTTTGCAACAAGAAAGCTTTGCTTGATGTGGAGTGGAAAAACTAAGGCATGAGTAAAGCAGCTGCAAAACTGCATGCACACAGACTGGTAGGCAGGAATAAGTTTGCAGCACTTGCAGAGGATGAGTCTGATATCTGCAAAGGTAGGTGGCTCAGCACAAACAAGAACAAATTGTATGGAGTGGGCTGTGCATTTCAGCTCACCAGACTTCCACTTAGGTTGCTGAGATCTGTGACGGCAGGGAAACTAGTTCCTCAGCATTGACTGCCTGGGTAAACTACAATATAACTTCTATGTCCTGGTTGGATCTGGAATACACAAGCAGTTTAATTATGTATGGTAATTATTACCTATGTGTACCTCAATATATTTGTTTACTATAATTTTTCCAGTAAATTATGTCAGTTTATCTAGCATCATGCCAGAGACACTGAACAGAGTACCCTTTCCATAAAGCTGCAAGTGGAAACATTATGCAACTTCCATAATGAAAACAATTGCTGGAATGAATAGAAAGCTGTCTAAAATAACTGAAGATCTGGCACTTATTACTGTTCTGGGGTTAATTAGTTTCCAGATTAGCTAACTTCTCTGAGTGCATCCCTTCTGTCAGACCCTATAAAGTCCCCACCTCAGCATGGAAAACCACAATTTGCTGACTGCTACAATGGATCTTGAGCATACAGCTACACTTAGAGGGACTGTGTTTTGGTGCATCTAATTCCCTCTCTGAGGAACTGTAACCAGTGCTAATAATGATTATACAGGCTTTTTAAAACCAGATTATTGCTTATTTGTCCTTAAACCAAAGTAATATATATATATAAAACAGAATGAAAACATTCAGAAAAAGAGATTTTTAAAGTTATTTAAACATCCTGCTTATCTCAAATCTTACCATCCCTGATAGCAGTCCAGAGACTAATTGCCTTGAACAGTGAACCCTTCCCCCACCCAAAGGTCCATTACAAAATACTGTCTTTTAACTATTGGCTATGGAAAAGGGACTTAAATTGAGCAACTCTTTCTTGTTATTTTCTTATCCTTCCACTAAATTAAAGCATTGGAGTAAATATCCCAATGACCAGATCCACCAACTACATTAAAAAAAATTCATGGCAGTTCCATATCAATTACAAGTGTTTGGCTTTTTGCTTCTATTTCTTAAAAGTAATATTGCAAGTTAATTTTTTCATATTAAAACAGATTAGGGAGAGTGTAGAAAATCATGCAAGATGCCTGTACAGTAATCTAAGTTTAAAAAAAGAAAAAAAAGAAAAGATACTTAGCTACATGGCATTTCAATACCATGTAGCAACACTGACACTGCCCACAAGAAATTACTAATTTAAAAAATACTTAAGAGTCCTCATCTGTCTCATTTTAATGGTCTACAGAAGGCTAACTTACCTGATTCCTTTACCAGCCGAAGTTTCTGCTGAATTTAGGTTAGACATTTCTGTTATCCAATGCCTATACATGTCTGACTAATATTTTACAAATTCCTTTTTTTAAGAGTATATGGAATATTGTAACAGTTACACAATTGCAGGTAGTCCGGAGTATGATGTTGTTAACAATAACATTCACCACTCAGATTGAGCTATGAATGAGTGACAAGTAAAAGTTCAGGACCATAAGGATCACAAGATTCTTCAAATAAGACACTGAAATACATACTCCTTTGGGTTGCAAGGCAGCAGCAAACCAAAACGTTTTGTGTCATATTTAGGAAAGTATGTGAAGTATAAGCTGTCCAATGAAAAGTCTATGAGAGAGAGTGACATAAAAATCCTCCATATTAAAAAAGAGTAAAGAACATCCAGATTATCATCCCTCTGCTTCTTAAAAATGCCAGGCGAAAATTAACTGAGAGTAACAAATCAGGCTCCTAAGCCCCATTCAAGATATGGCATATCCAGCAAAATACTAGCCCCATACTGACACACTGACTTGATGCCTGATCCAATGAAAAAAGTGATCCAGCTCCTTAGTCACCAACTGCTCTGGTTGACACCACGAGGTTTCTCTTGGAGACCTTCCAATGGCGCACCAACCAACCCTATCCTGTTTATCTTGAGGCCTGACCAACAAGAAACACAAATTCTTATAGAATTCATGTTTCAAGCAAGAAAATGACACGCAAAAATGAAGTATGAATAGTGAAGTATTAAGCTAAAATGAATTGTGTCATTTACCAATTCATATACATAGGACATTCAAGAATTGAAATATTTAAATCCCATAGTGCTAAATTAAGAAAAAAGGATTATTTTCCAATGCTTGCAAACATTGTAATATATATAAATATGACATTACTATTTAGTTGCATAAACTTTATTTGCTTTGGAATAATTTAATAACATCTTTCTCCTTGTAACTAAAACCCCTGCATACTCTAAAAGAGCTCTTTATTTTAAAAGAATCATTATGCTAAACTCATCAATTCTAAAACATTTTTAGTTTTTAGTAAAGAAAACAATTGTAAACAGAGAGCTTTTGTAAGGTAGATAGCTATTACAAAGTTCACTTAGAAAATCAATATAGCATTTTAGCTGGAATTTGCTCATTAAACACCCACAGCTCTAATGCAAATTATGATGGAATGAATAAAGCAAATACATATGCTTCTTTCTTTTTATTAAATGTAAAATCTACTGTTAATTGCATCTGGTATGTCATATAAACTTTTCTCCTTAACTATTAAATGGAAGCTTTTACAAAAGTCATTAGAGATTCTCTTTCTTTGACTTGTATAAATTTCAATATTTGTTCAGTAAAGGTTCACAGCAGTTAAATTACATTAACAAATATTATTAGCTACTATGTAAGCCAACTAAGTAAAATACTTATATTGCAGGTAAAACAAATCAATGGGTGTTTACAATAATATTTGGATATGTCCATTTTTAAACAAGCTTATCAAATATCATGTAATTCTTAGTCAAATGAGAGAGACTCAAAGTAGATTTTTTCTTCCCAAATACTCAAATTTGTTTAGTAAGCTAATTGTTTTCTAATATGGGCAAAAGTAAATATGAAGAAGATGAACCATACCGAGTATGAGTTTACTGAGTCAAAGCAGTGTACATATTTTCTTAGTTGAACCTGATTCTTTTGGCAAACCTATCTTCTACGCTTTTGAAACTACCTTTAAAATACAGCAGTAGTGAGAAGGTGTGTTGGAAATCATTCTAGTTTAAACAGTGATTCATGATTTTCCAAACAACAGAACTTTGGGGGAAGGGAGGGAAGCACGGTTCCCAGGAAAAAAGTCTGTTTGCTGATTTCCTAGAGGTCATCTGTGTAAATAAAAAAACTGAATAGGAGAGGCAAGAAAGAAGAAATTGTTAGGACTTAAAACATCTATGGCAGCAGAAATCACTTCATGTTACTCGTTAAAAATGTAAAACACAGAATACAGGCCAGACCTTATAAGAAAAAGATGAGATCACTACCCACACTGCTATCTCAGAAGTTACAGTAAATATTGTAACACTATAACAATCAGCTTTCAAGATAAGTCAGTTTTACAGAAATAATAACAATATGTTGGACTTTGCAAGGTGTTTGACATTAACAGATGTGATGAAATACTACTTTTGGCTTTGGACTATGTGAAAAAGTGATCCAAGAAATAGTACAATTAAAATTTTGGTAATTGTTTTTGTAACAAACACTAGTTTTAGTGATCAGTTATTTCCAAGAAAAAGACATAGTGAGAAAGTTTTTCTGTTAATAACAATGTATTGTTGCAGAAGGTCAGGGTTTTGCAGTTTAAGATTCAGTATTCAAGTGAACACTAAGTGGCTTGGGATTTTCTTTGGCACTGATTCTGGTACATTCAAATTAATTTTACTAGTTACTCACACCATTACAGCAACAAGAAATACAAATGAGATGATATGTTTTTACAAAAAAGGCTCTGAGCATCTTAAGTATTCAAGAATTGACTGAAATAATAATAAATGACTCAAAAAGATTTTTGATGCATGATTCAACTTCTGTTTCATACAGGTATACAGCTCTAAGATAGGAGTGAATGTTGAACTCATGAGAAAAATGAAGCAAAGAATATTTTCTGTTTTCTGCCTTTTGGAGATATGTATTATTCTGAAGGAAAAATAGAAACATGAAAGAACTTGCTTGGCCAGGTCATACTTAGAATTCAAGATTCCTGCAATGAGCTTCTTGTTTATCCTGCTCATTTGCTTCCATGAAAAAACTGTCAGCTGAAATTTATCCTACAAAGAGGTTTAACCTAAGCTTTTTAGGGATTTTTATTGTGTTTTCATTTCAGATTTCTGAGCAGCAGCTACACGAACACAAGGAATTAGGGAAGTATACTGGGAAAAGAGGTGCAATGACTACCTGCTTTTTCATTTTCATCAGTCCTCCCATTCCTGTCCACCATTGCTGGGGCTCTGTCTGCCTAACCACAGGAGGACCTGGAAACTATCCTTGCCATTTCCAGATGGGCCACTATTATTAAATTTTATTTAACCATACGGATATATGCTTGTTCTCCTTACAGAAATACAAACATGTATGTATTTGTTATCCAGTCATTTTAGAAATCAAAATCCTCTCAGACTTCTTTCTACTAGATTTAATGACTGTGCTCACAATTCTTAAATAAGAAGTCAATCTTATCACACTCAACTAAACAAAAAACCCAGATTTTCTGCATTGCTATGAAAGTCTTTAAAATGTGTCATTAATTGGTCTCTGTGCATATATGTTACAAAATACAGATAATCCCTAGAAATGTTCAAAGCCTAAGGCCCTTACACAGTTCTCATTCAGGTTAACAGCAAACTACCACGAGCTCCAGGGCTGGCTGTCGACTTAAAAATAGTGCTGAAATGTTCTATTACAAAACAGACAACTTAAGTTCCTAGCTCTTTTTTTGAAAGCTACCACTTATTTACCATCACTTATGACCTATAACTGAAAAATGAAAGCCAAATAGTGATAAGAAGATCATAGGAAAACTACTTTTTTCCCCTCATTTTCACTGGTCTATACCAGAAATTATAGACTACAAGTCATTTACACCTAAATGTGACTTTATAGGTAAAGCAATCTGAACAAACACTGATAGGACACACTGACTTCTTTATTGCTTTGTGCTTGGTATGTATTTAGTGCATAGCATTCATCTGCTCCTACATTTCCAGTGCTATAAACAGAGTGTTCCTAATAAAAGGCTAAAGTTGCTTAGTGGCAGCTCTGCATAGGGTTTTCTTTGTGTACGCAGATCCCAATTCAATTAAAAAAAAATAAAGTGGGAAAGAATAGGACAGAGTATTATACACAGACCCCAAGGCAGTTCTTGTGAAAGCCAATCCCTGTACAATACTTAAGCCTCTGCTTCTAACACACTAAACACAGCTGACTCCAAAATTCAAACCATAATGCTGTTAAACTTTTTTTCAGTGAACAATTGCTGATGCCTGAATATTTACTTTAGGGGGAAAAATATAAATGTTGCATTAAAGTTTGCAAGTTATAATTTGACAGGTTAAAAAGTTTTTTTAATACCCCAAGAAGTAGATTACTTGCAGACCTTTTTATTCCTGAATAAACCCCAATTCTTTATGTTCATCTAGCACCGTAGTGGGGAAGAGAGAAGGGCCAGTGTCCTGGTTTTGGCTGGGTGAGAGTTATTTTTCTTCCTAGTAGCTGGCATAGTGCTGTGTTTTGGATTTAGTATGAGAAGAATGCTGATAACACACTGATGTTTTAGTTGTTGCTAAGTAGTGCTTACACCAGTCAAGGACTTTCTTTTTCAGCTTCCCATGCTCTGCCAGGTGCACAAGAAGTTGGGAGGGGGCACAGCCCAAGATAGTTGATCCAAATTGACCAAAGGGCTATTCCATACCATATGACGTCATGCTCAGTATATAAACCGAGGGGAGTTAGCCGGGGGGCAGCGATCGCTGCTTGGGGACTGGCTGGGTGTCGGTCGGCGGGTGGTGAGCGGTTGCATCACTTGTTTTCTTTTCCCTGGGTTTTGTTTGTCTCTCTCGTTCTCCTTTTCATTACAATTATTATTATTATTATCATTATTATTATTATTACTATTATTATTATTTTATTTCAATTATTAAACTGTTCTTATCTCAACCCGTGGGTTTTCTTACTCTTGCCCTTCCGATTCTCTCCCCCATCCCACTGGGGAGGGTGAGGGTGAGCGAGCGGCTGCGTGGTGCTTAGTTGCCAACTGGGGCTAAACCACGACAGCCAGACTAATCATAAAAATATGCAGAAGATACTGACTTGCTTTTTACATACAAGCTCCACCCATAAATAGCTTAGTAATTTACATTTTAACCTATGCCAGCTCATTGTATATTGTACTTCAAAAAGCTGCACACAACTTTTTGACAATCAACAATTCTGACAATCTGAAGGTAAAATTACATTGTTTCAAATTAAGCTGTTAAAAATTAAGCCAAGATGTTCTCAGGCACAACACCCCCACCTTGGGGGTTTTTTTCTGTTCTTTAGACAGCTTGTCTACCTTCCCATACAGAGGATTCAAGTCCTCCAGCTATTTTCAAAATTCTGTTTCTTACCAGGAAATATTTTGAAAAAATATTCAGAAAATAGTTTTGCACAATGAAGCATTAATAGGAAAAAACCCCTAAGAACTATATAGCCTATATATACAAATGAATTATGCACAGAAAACTGAGTTAGGGAAGTATATGCATTACCTACTTAAACTGTAAAACATCATTCATATTTAGGTTTATAAACACAAGGGTTGGGAACTCTTGAGTTCTTTTGGCTAAAGCCCAATATTGGCCTTATTTCAGTTTAATTGGAAGAGGATCTTGAATTCATCTTCTCCATGAGATATCAGGAACCTGGATTTCTGTCTGTACCAAAGGTTAATAAGAAATGTGTCTGCAAAAGTCAAACAGCATTAAATACCAAAAACTGATTATTATTCTGCAGGAGTTGTTCTGTCATTCATAATCTCTCCATGCTCCAACCTTCCACAGCTAATCTTTAATGGATGACATGCAAGAAAGAAAAATAACATCTAAAAAGGGACTCTAAAGTGAGCTTTGAAGAAATGGAAAATACTTTTCTTCTGTGCTGGAAGCTATTGCCACCCAAAGTTTATTACTGGCAAGATTACTTATTTCCTCTTACTTAATGGGATATTAAATCAAACTAACTCTAAGCTAATAGCCACTTGGATATTTTTTTCACTTTTGCTATTAAAACTATTGCATATGCATTCAGTAATTATTTTTCAAGGTAATTTAGGAAGCTTCAAATAATGTTCATGAACTTTTCCATACTGTATTCAAGAATTCCAAAATACCACAAATGTTAATTCTCAACTTTTTTGTAAAAACAGACCTGAAAAAAGGGACTTCATTGTAGGTATACTGCTGTAGTTTCCAAGAGACTGAAAGCCGTATAACATATACAACAGCATTAGAAGTACTGCTTTCCCCTTTTTCCACACTATCTTTCCTATCATTACCCTGGTCTTTCAGAGAGCATCTGCAGAATGCCAATACAGTTTTCAGGCATTAAAGGTGGTGTGCAACACCTAACAGACCTAGCAGGGCTGGACTCAATCAGTTGACTCCGATTTAAAAAAGAATTACATTTTAGTAACATTACTATTAGATATTGGTAAAAAAACCCCACAGAATAGCCCTTGCTACAAGAAGATTTAACAAGAAATATTTTTTATTGTATTTTCCTTCAGAATTATTCTTAGTCCCAATATATAGCACTGTGATAGCAATAAAAATATTCCAAGAGCTGAAGCTCTGATGCCAACTATGGTATATCTTGTTGCAGTGATGGCAGGAGTTACTGTGAGAAGACCAGGGCTTTGATATTTTTTCCAGTTTAGAGAGGCTACCACTATGCTCTACAATTCTCACTTACACTCAACCAGCTCTTCCCTCTAAAAGTTCCTATATACCCCCTGTATAATTCTTCTGTTAGGCAAAAATGAAGTAACTTTATGTCCATCCAAAGTGAGATCTGTTCTCTCTGCTAGTTCTTTTGAAGACTTACTCCTTTGCAATGCCTCCATCCTTATCTTCCAGTCTGTCCTCAGAAGATGTGTGCTCCTTCTCCCTTTCCCCTGCCACAGAGTGCACCCATTCCCTTTTCTGTTCAACATATGAAAGTTCTGCAGTCCCACATTTAAAGATTTGTCTATTCTTCATGCCCGGTTCACATCTGGTGTTCCCCTTTTTCCTTACATTGATTTTCCTGATGTTGCTTCCACCTCTGTTCTTCATCTCTTTATGATGAGGAGTGAAACTAATGGTACCTTCTGACATGGGCTTATAATGAGAGGAAATCCAGCGGAAGAGTAACGAAGAAACAGCAGGAACCTGTGGCAACTATGACCACCAGAAACAATAGTCTCTAATGCTTAAAAGCCTGCAATCAAAACCTGATACAGAGATAGGGACCCAAGGAAGTTCTAAAATCCATTTTCCAGGCTAGTAAAACTTAAAAATAAACACCTTCTGAAAATAAATTACTTATTTCACACAGTATTAAACATTCTCTTCCATCATGTATATCTTCCACCTTAACTCTACTTTTTCTTATTCTCTCATGAAGCATTTCACAAATTTACACTTTTCCTCTTCACTTCTTCCTCTGAACAAAGTAAAAATCATAAAGCAACAAGCTTTGGGTTATTTGTTTCTGAAGACTGCTGTTGCTTCATTTAAAAATGGAATTTGTCTTCAGCTTTTCTGTTCTTTCCACAGGACTCGTTTAGGTAAACCCCATCAATTACAGGGTTACATTTTAAAATAGAATTGTAATATTCCTCAAAGTAGATAACATTTTTATGCTGTATCTTTCTGATGTTTTTTACAATATAATTTTGTCAAGTCATTTTCTTACCATAAAGTGAGTACTAAGTAATAATAAAAATGCAAACACCCATATTTACAAACTTCACTCTACCATGTGTTATACACTGCAGTAATTAAACATTAACTAGCAACATGAAATCACAGCAGCACATGTTCTCCTTTCCTCAAATGACTTAACACAAGGGGAAAAAGTTTTTCCTTAAACACACTGAGTCTTCTTTATTAAGTTCTGCTTGTCCGTTAGAACTCTCCCCAAGGCTTTTATAAGAGATAGACACATAGACCTCCACAAATTTAGTTTGGTTCACATCATTCCAGATTTTAAAACATTTAACCAAACTTGGTAACATTGTTAGAACCATAAGACAGGAAGCAAAAAAACCATGAAATATTAACGATGCTTCCTTTTTGCAAGCAGCTTAAGTAGTAAGGAACCTCTTGCCCTCTCTCTCAGCATTTAAAGGATTTTATACTTCCTGAACTTGTAAAAGGAGAAAAAAGGGTATTTTTTTAAAGGTCATCCTTATTACACATTGTAGCTCTCATTAAAATTTGGCTTATTCTTCCTTTTAAAATGGAATAACTATGTTAATTATTACATCCATATTCATGCCATACTGTTTTGAAGATAATATTATGCTTAGGACATAATCAAAAGTTTAAGCAGTAGTGTAGGAAAAAGCAATTTACTAACAAATATTTCAACTGTATCCATAAAAATGAAAATAAACTTGGTTTTGACACACCTTTCGACACACATTTCTTTCCAGGTTTTAATGAGCAATGAACACCTATATTAAACAGAATATTTCTCTGTTACAGGTACAGAGATAAAACACTCTGTAAATATCCAGGAACAAACACAAAACTTGGGATTCAACCCAAACAATTTGCATTAGCTTCCGGCTGCTGGATATAACTATGATATGCAGTGCGGATTTTTTTCTTCTGAAAATAAAACAAGCAGTTTATGTAAAATGAGATAAGAATAAAATTATGCCTGTATTTCAATTTGTTTCCTAATATGTAGATTAGATTTACCTTTCCCTTCCTCCACCACAGAAAATCTAGGAACTCTCTCTTCCATCTATAATATACACAGAATACTGTATTCTCAGGAGTTTGACATTAAGTGGAAAGTCAGATATCTGTTTTTTCAGCTGGAGAGTTTATTTTCTGCTCCGTTTTCCTGAAGACAGTTACTCCTCCCTTCAGTAACAATATTTTGGGGACAGGTATAAGTACTATTAATACCATATGAAGCGTGCGTGACCTATGAGGACACAATTTTACCCAGCTTACACTTTATTTATGAACAAATGATACAATGAATTTATAAAAACACTCCCATTCATTTCTTTGAAATACTTGGAGAAAAACCTCAGAGTATTTTTCATCCACTGGGTACACTGTACACACAGCCACTTCTCAATAATAAAAATACTCAGCTTCATTACTTTAGAAATCTCCAAAATTGTAGAACACAAACTGTATCCATTCTTGTATGTCTACCCAAAGAACAATTAACAACAAATATAAGCATGCATTCACTTTCAAATATAAACTTAAAAACCTTTCATTTGGGAATTTGTATAAACTTCATTCATTGGAGACACACCATCATCAGAAAAAACTTCATTAACTACCAAAACCCAGATTTTTCACGAAAAGTGCAGGTCTCTAGTTGAGGTGAATGTGTGACTATCTCCATACACGGGGAGGGGGTAGTATTGCTCTGAACGAGCTAAAACAATAAGTGGTATTTGAACTGCTGGTTGAAAGGTAGAGGCACTGGTAATCATTATTTCCCCTTGTTTGTTCAGGACCTTCCAACAAAACAAACAACCTTTTTGTGATTGGATTGACATGGTGTTAACAATGCATTTAATGCCCAAATCAGTATGAATACAGGTAAAGCTCCTGCTAATACCAGTACCAGGATGTTAAAGCCACCTATTTTCTAAGCAACTCTAAACAGCCACACATAAAAAAAAAAGTCAAATCTTCCCTCCTTTAGCAAATAAAGCTAACATTCACTAGGCCACGTCATATAGCAACCGCGGGTACTGTATGAGCCATACAGCCATCTGTTAAATGCTTGCCTACCGTACCTGCAATCTTTTCTGCAATCTTAGCTTCTGTAGCTCTCTCTTGCAGGTCTAAGTCCAGTTTTATTGTCTTCAGCTCCTTGTCCTTTTCAGAGAGCTTATCTTGAAGCTGAATTGAACAAATGGACAGTAAGATTCTTATCTAGCTGAAACAGTCAACCAGCTCTTTTAACCACAACAAAATTTTAAATAATGGTTTCTTACCCCCAAAATACAAACACTAAGCAATACAACAGAAGTTCAATTAATTATTTATTTAAAGGACAAGTGTTAAAAGTATATTTTTTATCATCTGCCCTATCTTGTTCTGCAAGACAAGCAGCAATGTGTGTGCCATTATTTTTATTTGGGATTCCCTTCTTTAGGTATCACCAGCTGCGGTCCTCACTAAGGAAGTTCAGAATTACATGGAATTATAATGCAGGTGGTGGTGGTGTCTGCATGAATTACCTATTTCCTACCAAGAGTACTGATATCACAGCCTGAAGAGACTGTGGTGTAAATGCGTAATTTTTCACATGCATTGCCAGATAGAAAACTGATATTTTTTCACNCCCTGCGTCTCAGGGTTACAACTTTGCGTAATGTGCTGGAGTCGACCAGACAAAGCACCCAAGAGAGGGGTCTGAATGGTGAAAGGTCCAATAGTAGGATGAAAGATTTTTTTAATTCTGGAGAAGCAGTTGTTAAGCAGATACTAAGAATCCAAAATGACAAGGAAGCTATTGATTGGTGCACTAAAATAAATAACAAAACTAAATTAGGAACAGTTTAAAATGTATGTTTTTTAAGACAACCATAAAAGAGCAAATACTGTGATCTGAATATCTCAATTATACCTTTTTATTTTTGGCCCTCAGGGTGTCCAGTTCTTTTAAAAGGAATGCAGTTT